>JAMXBB010000005.1:104261958-104464905 GCA_024138015.1 Lumnitzera littorea | reverse complement strand
AACTTTATACTGGATATATATATATATATATAAATATATATATAAGAAGTTATAAGTTCTTTAAAATTAATACTACCTCTTAAAGTTTAAAGTTGCTACTTTTAGTTTTCATTTATTAAGAAAAGTATAATTCAATAGGCAAACAAAGAAATAAATTAAAGTTAGTAAACATACATTTTTCTTTTGATTATATAATGTGAGTAAACTGAAGTTAGCAATATCACTTTGCTTAAGGAAAAAAGAAAAGGGGCAGAAGAACAGCAAGAGAGAGGTAGTCGATCGTCATGTTATCAAGAGAGAGATTGTAAACATTAGGTTTATGATTTATATCTTGAACCATTTTGCATCAACATAGATATAGTTTTATTTTTTTTATTCTTTTAGTTTTCTTAAAAAAAAAAATTTTATATATAGTTATTTTCATCTATTAATATATATTATTGTTCATAGTGAATTTCAAGCATGGGCCTTGAGGTCCAATACGATTGAGGCCCATTTGCCAAATGCAATCAAGCTGTATAGAATACGTTTCAAGCTTTCCAACATGGATAACATAATTGTTTGGGGTATAAAAACTCCATCTTCCTCACCCCACGATCAATCCTCAAGGTGCTTAGTCATGAAGATAAGCCTTATGAATTGGAGGTTGCATGCCTAAGTAAGACAATGCTCGCAAGCTATTAAATACAAAGAGATAGTTAGGCACTCAGAATGTATGGTGCTTACAATTCATTAAATGCAAGGAGATGATAGTGTGTATTACTCATTAAATGTAAAGGAACGAGTGCAAAACTCAAGCTAATCATACCTTAGTTTTGTTAGAAGATATAATTTACCTTGAATGCTCAAAGCCTTGGATAAGACATCCTAGGTTATAGGCTGTTGACTAATCAAGAGTTAAGAGCCCTACATTAAAGTACTATATTCCCATACTGTGATGCAAGGTTGGAATCTCAAATATATAAATAATATTATATTCTCATATTATCTTATTTTTCATCATCTATGACTAACTTAATTATTATAGTAACATGTTGAATAGCCCTTAAGTCGTTTTTCTCATTCTGTTTATTTTGCAAATTACCTTAGGTAATTTTGAGTTTTTTTTTTTTTAAGTCTTAATCTTTATGGTGGAATCTAAGATCAACAAATATATTATTTAATAAATTTTAAATGGTAAGTATAAAATACCAAGAACATGTACTTTATATATATATATATATATATATATATAGAAATATAGGTTTAAAGGTGTGAATAGGGTATGGCGATATCATATTCATACCCACTCGTATAGGAGTAGATTTTATATAAAAAAATTACTATATAAAATATACCCTATGATGCTTAAAACTCATCTGCTCAATTGAGTAGTAAGTGGATAGGTATGCTCTTTAAAATAGGCTATTAACTTGTTTTTGTTACTTTTTTGAGCAATCATTATTAGTTATATCATCATTTTAAATATGATAAAAATAGTAAATTTAACAAGTAAAAATTCAATAACTTCAAAATTTAGGTTTTAAATTGGAGTAAAAGTTTTCATAAATAAAATATTTAGCAATTTTAAATTTTATATATTTTAAGATTTAAATTTAATGTATAAAATCAAATAAATACGTGGAGCGGTCAACAAGAACCTTTTAACTAAGTGCAATATATATGAAAAGTGACCACGATAAGCACCTGAGGACGTATCTATCCTAACAAAACTCTTTAGGTTTCCCTTTTATTAAGGAGTGAGACTAAAGGCATGAATAATGAATATGATGTGTTGGTGGTGAAAATAGTAAATGACAAAAACTGTAATAAGGTAGCTGGAAGAAAAGCCGGGACAACACGTGAACTCATAAATGTTACCACCCAAACATGCCTTACGTTATATGGCAATAAATATTTAGAAAAACAGAACGTCGATTTCTCTTTTACAAGCAGTGTATATTTTGTATTTGTTAATTTTTGAGGCACGTGGCTTAGACAATGATCGATAATGACACCAAAAGGGAAAATGTTATTAAAACATTAATATCCTATGTGATCGAGACAAGATGCCATAAGCGTACCATATAGGAACGTCCTTCACTCCATCAAATAAAGTAAGGTTATAATGTAATGATTATTCCAGAAATAAAATATAATTATAATAAATTATAAATGGATATTTACATAATATTGGAGGTATTTTTGGACATTGAATAGCATTCATTGATCTGAATAATTAATGCCATTCAATATTTTTATAATGGAGATTTCTCATGAAATTGTTATTATCAATCGAAAATATAACTAAATATTGTAACAACTTTTTCATAAAAGATAAGCGAAATAGAATTGTTATTATATTTTATGGACTTGTTGTTGGTTAAAAAAATAAATTTTTTTTAGTAATTCCTATGTTCAAAAAGGACATTAGTCAATATTACACTATCTATAGAAAACTTAAAAAAAAGAAAATCAACCTGAAACAATAGGAAGGGGATGAATTGCATTTTAATATCTCAAAATGTTCATTTTGAAATGTTTGAATACTAGTTTTTTAAATTAGGTCTTCCATACGTTGGACTGCTTAAACATAAAGATAATATAATTAAGAAACGAATCATGATATATGTAACAAAAGAATAACAAATAGTGAAAAAAAATTATTAAGAGATTTTTTTGAGGATCATATGTTTGCTTGTCCTTACACTATTTAAATAATAAAATCTATATAATATTATTGATTCATTTTAAATTCTTAATAAAATTTCTCAATAATTTTTCCCGCCATTTATAATTTATTTTTTCATGTATAGATAATTGTTTTGAAATATCTATGTTAACATTTTTCATGATAATGGTTCCTTCAATTATATTATTTTTAGTAGTATTATTAAATTTGAATTAACCTGTCTAGTCTAACTTAGTTTAACTCGATCCCTTTATAAAACCGATGCGAGTTACCTCTTTAACCCTCATTAACAATGTCTCGATTTCACTTAGCTAACCCCAATAAGAACTTATTAGCGTTTTTCAAGTTAAAATATATTATTTTATCTCATATTTTTTAAAAAATATATCAATTTACTAAAAAATTAAATATAGATCAAAGAAAAACTAAAAAAATAAATTGTAAAATGTTTTCAACTTTCAATTCTTGAAAATATAAGTAAATTTTATTATATTATGAATAAATACGAATTATGTTATAATATTTTTATTGATCTCACTTTCACTCTAATTTGACTTCAGTTTAACTCTCAATTTTGACCTAATCTTATTTTCTGACAATATTGATTTTTAGGGTTTTAGTATGATTGGCTTAATGTTAAAGTGTATTCAAGATAACAATCTTGTCCCAATTTTTGCTTGTAATAATAAGTGGAAAAGGTACAAAATATGAAGATGATTTCCATATCACCTACCTTCATTATGATGCTGCAATTCTTTTTTATCTTGCAGCACAATCTCCGAAACCTTGACCCTCACTTTGAGGCAACAAGTGATTCAACCAGAATGTAATTATTACTGGAAGGAGTGATTTGGCAAAACCTAAGCAAACAAATAAAGGTGACTCTAGCTTTAATTATATTTGAGCTTGCTTGAAGCTAAAACAATTCTAAATGTTTAAGTGGTACAAGGACAGTATCCGATTCACTCTTTCTTTTGGAATGAAGTTTTATGAGGATATAAATTCCGGGATAAAAATTATGGTGTTACAATATCAATTTATATCAAAATTCTAATTATTTGTAAGAGGAATAAATCAAATATAGGAAATAAGCCACTTTTTTATTTTTTATTTTTCTAATATTCAACTTACCATTCGTATCATTTGGTGGAGGATAAAATATCAACAGTTTGAATCATGTGGAATGTATTATTGGCATAAAATAATCAATAATATTAACCGAAGTGAAATTTGTGCTGAAGTTTAATAAATATCAAAAAGTAGATAATTGTTATGTTGATAAACGCATGCAATTAACTTAAGGGTGCAATTATTTCGGAAAAAAACATAATTCGTCAAACATCTTTTAGCATTTATTAAAACTAGACCTATGTATTTATTTATTTATTTTTATGATCTGTCCCAAGACTAGACTACAATGGTCTAAACTAGGTTATGTTGTTTACTTAGTTTACCTATTAAAAAGTACGGTAATATCAAAAATCTACTATTATATTTTTAACACCCTAATTTATTCCCTACATTTTAACTATAAATTATATTTTATGTAATTTATATATAGTATGTGAAGTTGAATAGAATATTTTAGTTTAATATATATATAAAATATAATAAATGCAGTATAGATAAAATAGGAATAACCTGAAGCATAATATGAGAGGGTGGATGGAAACGACAACTTTTTTATCTTTTTCTTTTCCTTGGAAAATTGCATATATATATACACACATAATATATATATTTATAGTTATTAGAGATTACTACCAGTTCCAAATTACAAAAAGTATATCCGAATTTGTTTTCTAAAAAAAAATGAATATGTCAATTGAAGGAAACCAATAGGAGCAGGCTGTGACATCCATTAACAAGTAAAAACTTGTGCATTTTCGGAAGATACGGATAAGGTAAAATAAAAAACAACGGCAAAACAGAAAGTCAAATATAAGACAGGAAAAAAAAAAAAGAAGATGTTTTTTCATCCAATTATCGTCGTGGTTTTTAAGGTTTCTCGAAAATGTTTGTTGATTTCCGTTAGCATTTTGTCATGATCAAAGAAAACCGATAATCCTCATTGGAAGAAGTTAAAAAAAAAAAAAGAAAGAAAAAGGAAAAACAGTGGGTCCCAAAAAATACTAATACTAAACCCCACATGCCAGAACATCACAACAAGCTGTTATTTACAGTTTCTTTCTTCCATTTCATCTTTATCTCTCTCTCTTCCCAAGATCTGTTTCCTTCTCTATCTCTGTGAGACGTTGCGTTGAAGATCCGTGTATTAAACTTCCTTTTTGGAGGATTTATTAATTTGGGCATTTGGGTTTTGCTACACAGAGATAGAAAGTTCGCTTCTCTTTGGGCGTTTTATCCCATAAAGGTACTTGCTTTCTTCTGGTTGTTTATGTGACATCATAGTTTGGAATTTGTGTTTTGTGCGTCAAGTTTGCTGTTTTATTGGATTTTTGGCTGTCTCCTTGATGAAATAGAAATGGGTTTTGTGTTTTTCATTCATATCGGCTGAATTCAACACCTCAGTATGTTTCTGTTTATTGGAAAATAAAAAATAAATCAAAAAACCATGCTTTGTCTGTAGCTTGCTTAATGAAACTGTAACAAATCTGAAATGGTTTTTATGGTATTTATTTTTCACTTAACATTTTCCGAATCCGACAAGTTGGTAAGTTTTTTTTCCCCCTATTTTTGTTGGTCCGTTTGTTTTTTGATATTCCCTGTTTCATTGGCTCTGTTTTGAATTCGATTCCATGTCTCTGTGTTTCTCAAAATTCATTTGTCTTATATCTTTGATTGTCTGTGTTTGTTATGGCGTTTTGATTCGATATTCCCCCCTGATTTTTTGGTTTTGTTTTGGCTGCTTCCGCGACAGTAATGTTCCTTGTTCGTGTTTGTGTCGGGAATTTTATTGAATTGGACGAATCTGCGCTGTTTTGTTTTTGTCTTCCTCCAATACCTCCAAATTTTAACAATTGACTCGTTCTGTTCTAAAACTGCCTCCGTTTTATTTGGTTTTCTTTTGTCTTTTTCGTTCAAAGACCGTTTCTTCTTTTCTTTTGCCAAATGGAAGTAATTTTTCTTTATAAGAATCTAGGATTTTACCGGAATATAGGTCCAGTTTTACGTTTTCCCAGTGGAAGATCTCTGGTATTTCTATCCTGCATTTTTTTTTTCCTTTTCTTTGTGAAAAGCCATCTAAACATTTTTTTCTTTTTTTTGGGTTGATAACTTTGAGGTGTTTCTTTCCATGGCCATGTCTAGTAGTTCTTACATTTGGCGAATCTTAATATGTTCGTGTTTTTATCCAATATATTGGTATTGGTTTGATGAGGTTAATGTAAAACTGAAAAGAGAGAAGGTCTAAATGACTATTGGAATGCCAAAGAATTTTGAACTGGTGGTTTTGTTGTGTTTTCCATATTGAGGATCTTTGGTATTTCAATGTTTAGTATTCACCTGCTCTTTTTATTTATTTTTATTTTTTATTTTTTGCGCAAAACTATCAACAACTTCTTTGTGATAGGCCTTTCTTTCCATGGTCATACCTGGTAGTTGCATTTGTTTAGCAAATCTTAATGAATTTCATGTCACCAAACATCTTGATATCTTTTTGCTGAAATATAAAAAAAACTGAAAAGAGATAGTATAAATCACTAGTAGATTGCTAAAGATTTTGAATAGGCGGTTTTGTCCTTTATCTCATCTTCATTGACACTATGCATTTGTTGGGTTCATGCTGTCAATTTCTGCCTTTGAAATATTGCCATTGTGAAAATGTTGGTTTGGCATATCAATGTTTAATTGGTGATTTTCTCTCCATAGTCATGATTATTGTCAAAATTTGAGTAATGTTAGGAGGTTACTAATCTGATCTTACCGGGAATTAAGTATGATGATCCCTAATCTCTTTGTTTCTGGTAGGTGAATGACTTAGAGCATGGGGAAGAAGGGGAGTTGGTTTTCTGCAGTGAGGAAAGCTTTAAGTCCAGATCCCAAAGGGAAGAAAGATGGGGTACACTCGCGATTTTGTTTCCTAATGCTTTTCTTCTTTCTGATCCATTGAGGTAAAGCATTGATTGGAAACATAACTTTTCCACTTTTATTTTCAGAAATGTCATAAATCGAAGAAAAGATGGTTTGGGAGTAACAAGACCTTGGATCTGCTTCCTATGTCTGAAGAAACTGCAGTAGCAGCTCCTGGCCCACCTCCTGTAGTAAATGATGCAAAGCTATTAGAAGCCGAGAATGAACAGAGCAAGCATGCATATTCTGTGGCCCTTGCCACTGCTGTGGCTGCAGAGGCAGCTGTTGCAGCTGCGCAGGCAGCAGCAGAAGTTGTTAGGCTCACTGCAGCTTCCAGTTATTCAGGAAAATCCAAGGAAGAAATAGCAGCTATTAAGATCCAGACAGTGTTCCGAGGATACTTGGTAATGGATTCCTTTTAATTCACATTAGGAGGATCTGTACCATTTCTTGTTTACATTTACCACAATCAGCCATTTTGAATTTGAAAGTTCTCCTCTGGTTTTTCTATGTCCTAGTATCTTCATTATTGAAAATATTTGGTCTTTGAAATTGAACGTTTACAGTAAGATTTTTCCATGGAAAGATGTTGATATATATTTTAATCTAGTTCTATTATTATCAGGAAGTGTGTTTTTCTTATTCTCAGAAGAGTGTTGCAATTTTTTCTGTTGCCAAGGAGTGAAGGAATTTTCTGATCGGATGCAATTGGCTGTACTAATTTTGTTAAACATGGAGCTAAATAGGTTTAATCTTGTATATGACACCAATTTGACTTTTCCTCGATTATCTGGACCTATAATTCTTGAACAAAATAATATCTGCTTCAAAAATGTACAAGGGGCTCTCTTTGGGTGGTAAATCTCTTGCACCATGTAGAAATGAGCTAAATTTGACAATTTTCGCTCTGTGTTTCAGGCAAGGAGGGCATTACGTGCTTTGAGAGGTTTGGTCAGACTGAAAACCTTGATACAGGGCCAGTCAGTTAAACGACAAGCTGCTACAACATTAAGATGCATGCAGACTCTTGCTCGTGTGCAGTCTCAAGTTCTTGCTAGGAGGATCAGAATGTCTGAAGAAAATCAGGCTCTTCAGCGGCAGCTCCAACATAAGCGTGAAAAAGAGATTGAGAAGTGGAAAGTAAGTATCATTTTCACAAAGTATTATGTCATGAATTTTAGCTAATGTGTTTATTTGTAGAAAATATAATCCTGTTCGTATTGACACTTTCTTTTATGCATGCATGCAGTTGCCCTGAAATTATCAAATTTCTGTTATAGTTTCATTACTAGCCAAATTGACATATTTATCTCATGCTAATAGTTGGGAGAACAATGGGATGCTACTGCACAATCAAAGGAGCAAATTGAAGCAAACTTATTAAGCAAGCAAGAAGCTGCTATGAGACGAGAAAGGGCATTGGCTTATGCTTTCTCTCATCAGGTATGAAGTGACTGACTCCCATTTTTTCAACACTGTTTGGCTTTGTGTAGAACTTTAAGTTCAAATTACAAAGCTCCTCCAAAATGTGAGGGCTGTCTTTTGAACACTGATGTAAATCACTGTTTCAAATTTCGAAGTAGACATTGAATCTGAATCAAGAACTCCTGACCTCTTGTCCTTCTCTAACAACTTCTATGTTATATGAAATATCTCTTTTAAGCACTGTTTAAAAGTTTTTTCTGATTCATCACTTGGACTTGATGTTTTGCATCATCGCTTGAACTCCAGTAGATTATGGAGATCCCTCTTGAGACAAGAACTTCAAGCCCCCTTATTTCTAAATGTCTGAAAGTTTAGCTTGATATTTGGAGGTTCTGTCCCTTTACCAATTTTGTCTTTCGATATCAAATGATGAGGTCTGCCATACATTTCAGCTAACATTAAAGTTTTCTTTTACCAAGAAATAATGTTTCTTCTTTTCAAAAAAGATTGTTGGTTTCCATTGAAAATTGATGCGATATTTTACTTCCTCATCAACTAAATTGCTTGCTTATGTAAATATCACCATGGGAAGGCATATTTCCTGTTGCTTTATTGAAGAATTGCAGTGTCCCTTCATGTGGCATCTCCTATTCATACAGTAGTTCAAAGCTTAGAAGAAGGAAGCATGAATGACTAGTGCTTGATGTTTGTCTCTTTTAATTAATTAAATAGTCCAAGATTCAACTGTTGTTGTTTTGTTCAGCAAACATGGAAGAACTCTACCAAATCTGTTAACCCCACATATCTGGATCCTAATAATCCTCAGTGGGGTTGGAGTTGGTTAGAGCGATGGATGGCAGCCAGGCCATGGGAGACACGAAGTACCCTAGAGCAGATCGACCGAGCTTCAGTAAAGAGTGCAACAAGCTGGGCCATGTCTACGGGAGAGATGAACAGAGGCTATGCCCGTCGTGAAATTCACCCTGACAGTAAACCTACACTGACTAACCATAAAACAAGTCGGCCTCCCTCTCGCCATTCCCCAGCAACTCCTCCTTCAAGGGCCTTATCACTTACCGGAAGAACAAAGCCTCCGAGCCCAAAAGGCAGTGGATGGGGTGGGGATGATGAATCAAAGAGCATGTTCAGTGTGCAATCTGAGCATTTTAGGAGGCACAGCATTGGTGGTTCCTCAGTTAGAGATGACGAGAGCCTTGCAAGCACACCATCAGTCCCAAGTTACATGGCACCAACAAAGTCTACCAAGGCTCGATCTCGTATGTCAAGTCCACTAGGCATGGATAAAAATGGGACTCCATCGGGCGTTGCCAAGAAGCACCTTTCATTCCCTGCCTCACCAGCTGGGTCAAGGAGGAGGCATTCAGGACCCCCAAAATTAGAAGGCAGCAACACTAAGGACTTCAGAACCCACTTGGAAGAAAAAGTTGGTAATGGAGAGAGAAGCTAGTGTGAGTAACATTCGATGAGTGGTTTTTCTTTTTCATGCAACTGCAGAATGAGGAAGAATGAACAAGAGATGGACTATGGTTTCATGTCTATTATGATCAGGATCGGCTTCTTTAACGACCCTTTTGATGATCGAGATGCAATGGGAAAAGTGAATTAGATTGCTTGTTGTATTATTGCCTGTCCTCTTTATTGCCGTGCCGATTTCGGGTGTGCAGTTTGTCATGACTGATGAATTAGATTACTGGTGTGAAATGATACTCTCTAGATGCTTCGTAGAAACTGTCGGTTGTGTATGCTAGTACTCAGTGAGGACGGCTTTTCATGCTTCTTTCATTTATGTAGTTTAGACATTGTAGCGATGGAGAATAGGAAAAATTTTAGTAAACGAAACTATTTGTGAAAATACGTTGACGTTGTGATAATATACTTAGGATTTGTTTATGTTTGTGGTAATATCCTATTTTTTCTCATGTTGCTCTCTGTATAGGCACACCTTTTCTCAAAATATATGTCATTGTCTCAACATAAGATTCACTTTCATGAAATTAAGGTTTGTGTTTGTAGGGTGGAATGTATTTTTTTGTACACTTTTGGATCAATAGCTTATGATGGTGGTTAATTATTACAGACAAAATATCCACAGTAAATGGAGAAATTAATGACTTGTCATTCTTAATCGGTGGAAACTATTCTACTCATTTTCCTTCTTCTACTGCTGCTTCGCCTTCAAAAACTTTATCAGGATAAACACAAGTTTTAAAAGTTAACACCAAAATGGAGGACGGATATTTTTCGCTACCATGACATGAAGATACTGTAATTTTTTTATTTGAAGTGGACTTTAGGCCTTGGGAGATGAAAGAGATGGACAAAACCAGAATCAAGTGCTCAGCTTCATTCTCAAAAGGCCGGCCCGTTATCTATATATTTAGTCACCTCTGCAAAAGAAAAATTTATATAATGATCCTATTTTTTTTTTTTTTTTTTTTCAAATTTATGTGTTTCATTTGCCCAGATAAGTTAGAAGGCCATTGCCGAATGAAACATTCAGGCTCCTAATCATTGCCCCTATTCTAAAGATAGCAAGTAGGAAGGGTCGTTGTGATTCAAATTAAAGACTATATCTGTAACTCCATCAAAGAATAAAAATCGCGTTAGAATATTATTTTTCAATTTAGATTTTTATTATTACCTTTTTTTGTTTTGTTTTGTTTGTCATCTCAACAGTCAATATAGGATATTTATAAGCTAAAGTCCTAAATTTCATTCCGTAATATTGCACAGAAATGTTTTTTTGTGTTGATGTTACAGTCAATTTTTACGTAAGAAATGTACCCATTTATTGATCGAGTGGGGATCAACTGCACAGAGAGAAAGAGACAGCGAGAGATTTGAGGGTGCTGAATGGGACTTGGTGGAGGCCAAACTCGATAGGCTTCTTGCTCCCGAGAACTTGTAAGAAACCTTCTTGTGAGGGTCCTTCGACACTCAAATTAGCGAGAAAGGAAAGATCAAAATGTGCAAGCACAAAAACCCTAGTGGGAAATGCTTGCCAAGAGCCTATGGAGAGGTGTGTTTTGTTCTAGAGAAGATATCTATCCTCGTACTCCGTGGTTCACTTGTACTGGTAGGTGGCCAAAGACACGTGATGCGTGCTCAACCTAGGTAAGGATGGCTTGGTCCTCGACGGCGAACGTGTTTGGCGGTTGTTCGGGGTGCTCGCATGGAGTAGCGTAAACAAATCGTAGCACTTAAAGTGAGTAAGGTGCTTGGCAATGAGCATGCCCTCCCTGAGAGTTGGGCCTTAAGCCGACCAGAAATTGGTGCTAATACTATTAATAGATTAATTTTTGGACCCTAGAATTTCATATTTTATTTTATCAGTATTATATGTATTTGTAAATGTGGTTCAACGAATGTTGATGTACTCTAGGGGAAAAAAAAAAGAGGCATAATGTTAGTTCTCTATTTTATTTTTAAGAACTACCTTATTGATCTATTTCATTAATTAAATGTGTCATTAATTGTTGTAAATTTGTGAGTCCTTAAAACAACCACAAACATATAAAAGTAGAGATTTTATTTGGGCCAAGAATATATAAATATGTGCGCTATTAGAAGGTTGATAATGGTAAGGGGATTTAAATTCTTGACCTCTGGTAGATTTCATGTTGAATTTCATTTTAAGGTTATAAATAAAATTTTAAACATGTATGTTAATCTATGCTTTATATTTTACTAAAAGCAAAATATTGGCATGTACATTTATGGTTTTATATGATTGTTAGTTTAACTAGGTCTTAGATTTAAAATTTTTAAATCGAAAATTTTAATTTAATTTAAAAGAATGCTAAAATCAAATCAAATCAAACCATAACCACTCATTACCTATTGATTGACAAAAAACAAAAAAAAAGAAGAAATCTATGAACATGATGGGTGAGTAGATAATTTTATTACATAAGGTATCCATCTATATACTTTACTCTATAGAGTAGGTTTCAGATATATATTGAGGGTTATACGATAGATTTTAATAGTGATTTTCTAAAAGCTATTCCGATATAATAGGGTATAAGTAGTAAAATCTTCATACTTTATATCCACTCTAAAATCTTTACTATAAGAAATACAAGACATAGGTTTGGGGTGCTCTTTATACACCTATAAAAAATAATATAATCAATATATATATATATATAGGAAAGAGAAATACCTTATATTTTTTCAATAAAAAAAAGGGAAAAAATTATGAATATTCTCTAAACCATACCTTATGTTGACTAAAAATTCTTTTTGTCCATCATATCTGCTCTCTTTTGCTCTCTTTTGTATTTGGATTATAAGATGTGAGGGGGAGTTCTACCAAGCACCTAATCTTATTTTTTGTCCATTACAGTGCTGAATTGTATCATCTTTTATTTGGTCCGTGCATTCTCATGCTTTTACTATTTTATTGTTTTACTAATAAATGGTGCCATTTAACATCCGGGTTCCATTTAATATATGAAAAACAATCTTTTTGCATGGAAGAAAAATGTACTCACAACTTTTTATTGAAAAATGCATAAAGTTGAAATTTATGAGAAAATATAAAAATTTTATAGGTTTCACATGCTATTTTGCTCTTTATAAATTCTCTAGGGTATAAATTTTAAGATAGTTATAAAAATTTTAAAATCTGTACCCATAAAAGAGAGGTTACCAGTAATATCTTAGATCTTCTTATCCACCGTGTAGTAACTTGTCAGCTTTTGTAGCTTTCTTCTAGATGGCACGACATAATGTAGATAGCATGTTGTCCAAAGTCTAACATTTTCGAAATACATTTTCTTTTACAATGGTCATGTCTACAGCGCGTCATATTCCTAAATAATTCAGTGATTTTGCTAAATTTGTCAAACTTGCGTCGCTGGCAGAGGGACACGAATTATATAAAGATTAGTACAACTAAAACAGCACCCACTATCAATTGAAAAACAGGAAAAATAAAAGATTATAAACTTGACATGTCATTTAAATATAATCAATGTGGAGCTTATAAGTAGAATTTTAATATTTAGTATAGGTAGGAGCATGACTTTTTGGAAGTTGACTCTTTTAAACTTCAAATATAGAGGGCAGACCTTTCAAAATGGGTCCTCAATAGTCTATGGCGAGGTTAATTATAAAATCTAAGGACATTAATAATCATGATTAATCTAATCATTGAGTTAGGAAGTCGTTGTCTTGGGTTAGATTTTGTGAAGTCATTAAGATAATAAATTATAATTGAGGGAATTAGGAGACATGATGCTATTTCTCATATATGGACCAAAAGAGGTTTTTAGGTTTATGGTATCCAATTCACACGGATTTTCCTCTTTGTGCTTAATGTGAGTTCGTTGGTGTACGTCCGGAATTTATATGCGAGTTTTGTTTTTTATGTCGATAAACTGTTACAATTTAATGGTATAAATACTTATTTCTTATTAAGATAAATTATATTTAAATCTCCTATCTCAAAGTTGTAGTATGATAATTGACAAAAGATACATATTTTTATTGAAATATATATAGAGAAATTTACGTGTTTGTCATAAAAATCAATAAATAATGTACAAATATAAATTATATAAAAAATATTATCAATATATCATTATTATGTTGAATTAAGCTACATGTACATAAGTTGTATTTTGAAGATATAATATCAGATCATTTATAACTATATTGTATCTTTAAGATATGGTATTAGTATATTTATATTTATATTGCATAAGATGCAATACAACTACAGTGCATAAATATGAAAATACATCTTTAATATATGATTTTTTGTAACTTTTAAAAGTAGATCTTCAAAATGTAATATAATAACGGTATTTATATATATATAAATTTTCATATGATTCATATTTATGTTATTTTTTTTATTAAAATGGTAGACACGTATGGGACCCATTATATATATATATATATGCACACATATATAGGTATACGTATGTCGAAATTAAATCTATTAACAATTGAATGATAAGCACTAATAATTAAAAATTAAGAGATTAGAAGTGTCTTCAAGTTTTTCGGCCCATATCAGACTATGGGTTTTCTCGCTTAAAGTAACTTTTCACACTCGAATGTCTTCATGTTTAGACCCTATGTGTGTAAACATAATAAGATATACATATAATTATGGCCGGCGTGAGGCTCGAACCCATGACAATAAGAACATTCTTTTTGCTCGAATTTTTCCCTCTCTAATCTCTATTATAATTTAATTTAAGTAGTTATTCTTTTTTTTTTTAAAGTAATTAAGTCACTCTCACAATCTCATCATATCGTAAAGTAGAATCTTAAGAGATATTGGTCCTAGAGGGACTCAAGTCAAAGACATCTTTTATCTTCATTTTTTAAGAATAATTTTCATAGGCAATTTGTTGATGACTTCTTCTAGGACTATGTTCGTTATGCCGACAAAGCAATGATCAACAGTTGCATCCATCGACAATCTTGTGCTATTAAGTCAACAAATCTCTAATTACCAGTTATATATCTTTTCTCGTTATATATATATATATACATACATACATAGGTGTAAATATGGGGTTTTATCAAATATATATCACCGGCATGTAGAGTGTATCACGTGTATTATATATAGGGTGTATCATGTGCACTTATAAGACATGAGTTTTGCACTAAATGAATTAACTAATTGGATGTGATAAAAGAGAGATTTGAGAGTGGAATAAATATATCGAGCCTGATTTTTTATAATTTTTATTATTTTCCTTAATTCAATTAGTATTAAACTTTAATTCATTTAATCCTAACTCTCGACTAGGAGTTAAGAAAAATTTGGTTTTTAAATGTGTTTTGAAAAAACTTGAAGTTGTCACTTGATCATAGTCAGGAAAAAGTTTAGATTAAAATCAATATGGTGGATTGATTTTAATTTAGGCATTGGGTTATGTAAAAAACCAATTTAAGAAAAATAAGGTTTTTGAAAGCTAGAGATTTGAGCCTCGGTGTTAACTTTTTTAAACCCTTAATGAGTATTACTTTTATCTTTCCGAATTTATATTTGCGTACAAGTATCTATGTACTAGTTATTCAAGATCAGATTTCTGTAGTTTGTTATAAAAACTTAAGTGAGTTGATTAATTTTAAATTTGAAAAGTAGTTGAGTTTAGATCTCTTAGCCATTTTATTTTATTTAAGAGAAACACATAAGAGAAAAGGGTCGTAATTTGGTGATATTATTTTTTTGGGAAAATTCTAAAATTTCTTAATTTTTGAACAAGGGTCTATTTATTTTAATTCATTTGAAAAAAAAAAACTTTTAAGTGATAAAACATTTTAAATAAATCCTATAATGCTTAAATACAACTTTTCATGAAAATATGTAATTACCGTAGCTAACATGTTTAACTATAGAAAAAAAATACTTAAACAATGGAAAAAATGCATAATTATAGAAAAGAAGCCTAAACTATGAAAAAAAATTTAAATCATTGCAAAGATATCTAAATCATATAAAAGATATCTGAATCATGGAAAACATGCCTAAAAAGTTTATTTATTTTATTAGAAAGAGGATCTTTTTAAGTGAGAAGACGTCTTTATTTTTCATTATTATTATTATTATTATTTTTCTTTTTACTTTATTATTATTATTATTATTATTATTATTATTATTATTTTATTGTATATTTCTAACTAAAACAAAAAAATAAGTAAACTAGACAAACTAGGCCTTTTCCTTTTTTTTTTCTTTTTCCTTCTTTTCTTTTTCTTCTTTTTTTTTTCTTTTCCATTTTTTTTATAATTGCAAATAGAATACAATCACAACAACAACAAAAGAAAAAGTACGATATAACAAAAATAAATAAAAAAAGGAAAAAAAATGGAGAACAAAACACAAATCAAAACTACAGCAAAGTTAAACCAAGTTAGAGTTTGTATAGGTTAGAGCTGGGCATTAGAGTGGTCAAATTGATTTGGAAAGCTCTTACCATAGAGAGTTTCTAACATAACTTGTCCTAGCTTGGAAAGCCTCAAGCTTGTACAAATCTTAGAAGAAGGGGCCATATAGAGAGAGAGTATGGCATTGTGAATGGATTTAAATGATTGTGGGTGATGAGTTGATGGTTTTGTAGTAATGTGAAATCCCTTATTTATAGGTATCATGGTTGAGTTAAAGATAAAAAATATTGAATGTTGTATGATCTTCTTCCATGTTTAGATTGGACGAACTTAAATAATATATGATGCTAAATACAAAGTCATGTGTAGAAGTATGTCAGAATATATCCAATGTGTGTAGGAGTGTACCCTATGACATGGCGATGACGTAACATGATGTAGCGATGACATGGTAAGTGACATAACATGAAGTAGTGATGACATGGTATAGTGACGTGATAGATGCATTTACCAAGTTTAGGAGTGTGTTAGAGTATGTCCAATGGGTGAAAGAGTATGCCTTGTGACATAACAACGATGTGGCATGATGTGGTGATGACATAGCAATGATGTTGTGATGACATGGCATAGTGACGTGATAGACGTATGTACTAATGAGGGATGGACAAGTGTTTAAGTAAGAGAAAAAAAATAAAAGATGCTTTTTGTACTTTCCATGGATTAAATCCAGGATTTCCAAATTATATGCAATATTAAGTTAGAGTATGTTACTATCAAGCCATTGGCTTGTGTCTTATCCATATATGCAATTTGATTGCATATATAGACAAGATTGGCTTGGGTTAGATTTAAATTTAAGCTTAAGCCCAAGCCCAAGCCCAAGCCCAAGCCCAAGCCCAAACCCAATATCTCTCTCCGTTTTTAATTATTTAAAGCCTTAATATTTTTTCACCTTTCTAAATTTTCTATTTTTTTTGTGCTTTTCTAAATTTTCTATTTTTTGTGCTTCTCTAAATTCTCTATTTTTTTATGTTTTTTTCTAAATTAGGACCATTTTCTCTATTCTAAAAACTCTAAAATTACCAAGTAACAAAAAATGAGATATTTACAACTGCTCCTCTTTGTGGCGAAGTTTAAGTAAAACTTTACCACAAAAATAAAAGAGACACTATTTTTATTCTGAGGATGAATTTGTCTTAAGAAGCGCTATAACTAGATAGCTATCCTAGGCTTGGTCCATTGAGGATTTAAGTGATGAAAACAGAAGACACATTGATGTACAATTCAGGTATTTTAAAGGATAACCAAAGTTTCTAGATTTGACTTAACGAAGGATGACAAGGGTTCTTAAAGTTTCAAAGGAGGACAATTGAATGATTAAGACTCATAATATAAGGATAACTTTAATTCCTTAAGGTTCCTGTGAAATAACCTAAGCTCCTAAACAATAAGATTACTTAGTTTTCAACATTGAAGATGGCCAAAGTTCCTAATTTAAGAATTACTTTGTTCCTGTGAAATAACCTAAGTTCCTGACAAAAGGATTACTTAGTTTTAAGACTAAGGATAGCCTAAGTTCCTAATTTAAGGATTACTTAGTTCCTATAATATAACTTAAGCTCTTAAACAATAGAATTACTTAGTTTTCAAGGTTGAAGATGACCGAAGTTCCTAATTTAAGGATTTCTTTGTTCCTGCAAAATAACTTAAATTCCTAACAGAAAGATTACTCGGTTTCAAGATTGAAGATAGCCTAAGTTCTTAATTTAAGAATTACTTAGTTCCTATAAAATAACCTAAGCTCCTAAACAATAGCATTACTTAGTTTTCAAGATTGAGGATGGCAGAAGTTCCTAATTTAAGGATTACTTTGTTCCTGTGAAATAACATAAGTTCCTAATAGAAGGATTACTCGATTTCAAGATTAAGGATAACCTAAGTTCCTAATATTAGGATAGCCAAGACTCCTACATAGCCAAAGTTTCTTCGATAAGAATAACTAAGGTTTCTGTTGAATAGCTAAGTTACTAAAATGAATGATTACTTAGTTTTAGGATTAGAGATAGCTAAAGCTTTTAGACAAGAATAACTAAGGTTCTTATTAAATAACTAAGTTCCTAAAAGAAAGGATTACTTAGTTTCAAGATTAGAGATAACCAAAGCTTCTTGACAAGATTGATTAAGGTTCCTATTAAATAGCTAAGTTTCTCAAAGGAAGGATTACTTAGTTTTAAGATTGAAGATAGTAAAAGATCCTTGATAAGAATTGCTAAGACTCTTTAGAGTTTCCATCTTTTTCTTAAAAGGAATAATTAATGGCCCTAAATTCCGAAACTTTAGGATAAATTGGGTTTTCAAGATAGTCCTAGATTCCTAATTTTAAGGATGACTCGAATATTCACAATTTTTCAAAAGATGGCGTGTGGCCTAAAGTTAATTTAATAGATGACAAAGGTAAAATTTTAATTTTTTGAAAAACATATCTTTATTCCATGATAACTTGAAAAAATTCCTTTTTATTTTTTTTTTAACAAGTATGGATTCTTCACGGGTCCTTATAGTCACTAAATAGATGATGAGCCGACCTTTTTCTTTTCTTGCCTTAGGAACAACTATATGATTGTCCAACAAATCCTCCTTTTAAGAACATCTCTTAAAGCATTCAGGGCAGTAATGTCATTGGAGCTCATGATTTCCAATATACATATGAAAATGCTATCTCTTAATTTATTGGTTTAGTCAAAGAGGACTTCCTTGCACTCTCGACTTAAATTTTACTCTAGACTACAATTTTAAAAATTATAGTTCATCTTGCAAGTGATACGCTATAATTAATCTGTTAAGTCTTTTTAGGATTGTAATATCATAAATATTTGGTCATTAGTTTAAATAAATGGATAATAATGTATAGGTCTTTTTGAAAGAATTCATTCATCCAACTAACCTAAGTTTACAAGTCGAGACTTCTTTAGGAAAATTAAAATTGTGATTGCCGTAGTTTTAAATGTAACCTTTACCAAGGATAAGTTATTTCCTTTAATCAAAAGGGCCCTTAAGGAAGGGTGAAATTATAAGTGGGTCAAGACCCATGTGTCAAATGCAATTTCTTTAGGGATAAAAAATTTTGGGGGGGAAATTTTGGTATTTGCCCTTGCTTCTTTCAAGCTTAATTGTTTTGATTGTGTTTTTAGGGCCTTTATTTGACACGTAGGTCTTAATTTAGGAATGGGTTTCTATGCCTCATATCCTTTTGAACTTTAGGTTTTTAGACTTAATCACCTTGTTTATACAGATTTATCTCTTGAGCAAAGTTTTCAATTTTCATTTCAAATTTCCTCATTTTCCCTTTCTTTCTTCTTTCTTTTTTACTTTCTTTTTTTTTTTTTTTTTGACTCAAGATAGAGGTGATCATTCCTTCTTTTGGCTTGCAACTTAAAGTATATAGTGTTTAAGATATAGGCACTTTTCCATTTTAAAGGAAATAAGTTATTAATGACGAAAATTATAGTTGAATTAATGTAACTAGAACAAACACAAAATAGTTTTAATCTTTTCTCCCTTTTTAATAACCCTAAACTCCAAATTGCCCCCTTGTGGGGTAGTTCTCGACAACGTTTAATTTTTAAACTACTTCATTAAAAAGCTCAACAGGGTTGGGGAGGGATTTTGTGTTTAAGATATTGAAAAAAATGAATGCCTATCTTCATTTTGATTTGTGTATCAAATTTAAGATAGATCTCCTTTAAGGATTATGTCTAAATCCTCAAATTGATGACAATCGACGCTCAAGTGTTTAAGGGTTGGTGTTTGAGATGTAGTTTGCCTCATTTCACTCTAAACTTTCAAAATGAGATACAAAAAATATATATTCATTTGCCCTAGTAATAAAAATTTCTAGATGAACACTCATATTGGACAAATAGAATATTTTTATTTCAAATGATCATTATTACAGAGTTATGTCAATTTTCAAATTTTGTCTTTCAAAATGCCCTGGCTCCATTTAACTTGGGGATCTACCCAACCGCTTTAAGTGATAAGTTAGTTGGTCAAATGGTAGTAGTAGATTCTCAAAGTTGAGTGTAGTAGGTGATCCCTTTAAAGTCTCTTCACAGTTAGGCTTGCAAAAAATGGCTTTTAAGGTATCAAGTTGTATTATCTTAATGTTAATTGTATCTTGAATTTTGTTCTTCAACCTCCAACATCCTTCCATAGAATGCCCCTTTTGACCCATATGGTAGTTACATTGCGCTTTTGGGTTGAAGTTTCGTGGCCTGTAGTTTAGATTAGGGGCTTTGCAAACTAGGAACTTAGCTTCCATTAACTGATGAAAGATTTGGGTTATTAGATCTTCGAATTGGATAAACTGTGTTCTCGAGGCATTATAAGTGGGCTTATCTTGACCATGTCTATTTTGGCTTAATATTGGCTCCTTCCCTTTTGGTGATGTTTGAATAGTAATGGGCACCATTTGAAGTTTTTTGAACACAAGACCCATGGCTATTTCTAGATTTGAAATGCCCCTCTGTAATGTTGCCACTTTTTCTTCCATGCTTATGGGTCTTTTTTCAAGACTTGGATCTTAAGATACTTATAAGCTGTGGATTATAGAAACCAAGATCTGTAATTGTTGAGCCATATATCTTAACCTGTCTTTTTTGGCTTAATATTGGCTCCTTCCCTTTTGGTGCCATTTGAATAGTAATGGTTAAGTCTTTTGAACACAAGACCCATGGCCATTTCTAGATTTGAAATAGCCCTCTATAATGTTGCCACTTTTTCTTCTAAGCTCATAAGCCTTTCTTCAAGACCTATATCTTGAGATACTTATAGGCTACTGATTATGGAAACCAAGATTTGCAATTGTTGAGCCATTTGATATACATTTTTTTCCCAGAGACTTGATCTTATTGTTGGCCATTTTAATCTTAGTTTGGAAGAATCCTTAACCATTAGCAATTCTCAAAAAAAAAAAATTTTTTTTTTCTCTTTTTTTTTTTGGAAAACTTTTAATTTGAAATGAAAAAGATTAATCTGACCTTAACTAGCATATTTAAAAGTGAGGTAATGGAAAAAAAAAAAATAAGGATAAAAGTATGACCCTAATTTACTAATGAAAAAAAATTTACATCCTATAAGTATTTAAAAGGTTACTTATAAGAAGTATAAGGAAATATTTATGGAGTTATGATATTTACAGCCAACTATTGATTATTGATAAGGGTAGGGAGTGATTATTTTACAAGAGATAAGACCAATTTAAGAAAGGTGAGTGGTCAAAAGCCATAAGGGAAACTAATATTTACAACTCAAAGAATTTGTACATGGGAATAATTTTGGATATTGATAAATTAAAGGACTTTTGATATTCTACAAAGTGGTGAATTTACAAACAGGGAAGAAAAATGTTGATGGACTAAGTCCAATTCTCTATTAAAATAAGGAAGACTATTTATAAGTTATGAGGTTTCCTTAATTATTATAAAGGCTAGCTAACTTAATCTACAAGTATACATTTAACAGCCTTATTCTAAGATGGTGACTTATGTAGAAAATTATTTTACAATATAAAGGGAAACCCTTTTGATTTGAAAAACAAGATAAGATAAGAAAATATGAGGGAATACAAATGCAATTGCAAAGGACTAGCGACTAAATAGTAATGTGGCAATATAAGAGAGTTTAGGGTTGAGACCTTACCGGAATTCCATTATTACAATACAAGGAAATTGAAATGTTATATAAGAATGTTATTTATACTAAATTTGTAGGGAAACTACAATTTTACAATGGAAAAGTTTTATATAAAAGGTATTGGGAAAGTATATTACAGCTTTCTTTTTAGGTATAATGGAATTCCGGTAGAATTTCGACCTTTTATATGTGACATGCCTCATTACTATTTATTTGCAAGTCTAAAAGTTGTAGATGCAATCAAGGTAGGTGCTAAAGGTCCTTAAGCTTTGTAACCTCACACGTTTTCGAGGAAATAATTCATTGATCACATCGAAGTTTAAGTAGAGTAGCCTAATCAACCCCAAGCGGTGATTACTCTATTACACCCAAAGCCTATACAATAGCCCCCTTCCTAGGGTCCTAAGACGACTTGGGTTTGACGATATCTATCCTGTATTCTTGATGCAATCATTCCCCTAATGTCCCGAGTATGTTACATACATAAAATGAATACAATAATTTAAAAACAAGTATATTACATGAAATAAATAAATAACATGAGTATTTTGAAAGGAAAATTTAATTTCGGAAAGTTTTTAAGTGGTTAACCTTTATGACTTCCTTAGTAGAGTTGCCATCCTATTGAACCTAATTTTTTCCCATTTTTATCATTTTCTTTAACTCAATTAGTATTAAACCATAACTTATTTAATACTAAGTCTTGAGTAGGAGTTAAGAAAAACTTGATTTTTGAACGTGTTTTGAAAAAACTTAGAGTCACCATCTAATCAGAGTTAGGAAAAGGTTTTGATTAAAACCAATAAGATGGATTGATTTTAATCTAGGCATTGAATTATGTAAAAAACTAATTTAAGAAAAATAAGGTTTATGAAAACCAGAGATTTGAGTTTAGGAGCTAACTTTTTTAAAATTTTAACAAGTACCATTTTTATCTTTCTGAATTTATATTTACTTTTTAATATACCCTTAAAATAAATTATCTATTCACATGCAAATAAGCAAATAAAATTGAATCTACCAAAAAGATAAATTGAACAAATATTTACAAAAAATGGAAAAAGAAAAATTTCTATATTTTAAGTCATCCTATATTTGTGTACAAATGCCTACTACCTGCTATTCAGGATCAGATTTCTGTAGTTCGTTAGAAAAAATTTCATCGAATTGGTTGATTTTAAACTTGGAAAGTGGCCGAGTTTACGTCTCTTAGCCATTTCATTTTATTTAAGAGAAACACTGAAGAGAAAATAGTCTTAATTTGGTGATTTTATTTTTTGGGAAAATTCTAAAATATCCTAATTTTTGAAAAAGGGTCGATTTATTTTAATTTATTTGAAAAAAAAACTTTTAAGTGAAAAATTTTTTTAGAAAAATCTAAAAATATCTAAATATAACTTTTCATGAAATATGCAATTACCATGGCTAATATGCTTAATTATAAAAAAGATAGTTAAATCATGAAAAAGATGTTTAATTATAACAAAAAGTCTAAACCATGGGAAATATGTCTAATTATAGAAAAAAAGCCTAAATCATTGCAAAAATATTTGAATCATAAAAAAGATGTTTGAATCATGGAAAACATGCCTAAAGAGTTTATTTATTTTATTGAAAAAAGGATTTTTCTAAGTAAGTGGACATCTTTATCTTTCATTATAATTTTTTTACTTTTTTAATTATTTTTATTTTTATTGTATATTTCTAACTAAAACATAAAAATAAGTAAACCAAACAAATTAGGTCTTTTCCTTTTTTTTTCTTTTTCCTTCTTTTCTTTTTCTTCTTTTTTTTTCTTTTTCGTTTTTTTTCCTTTTTACAATTGCAAATAGAATATAATTATAATAATAGCAACAACAAAAGAAAAAGAAAAAAGTATACTATTACAAAAATAGATAAAAAAAAATACAAAGTACGAAGAACAAAATACAATTAAAAACCAAAGTAGAGTCAGACCAAGCTGGAGTTTGTATGAGTTGGAGCTAGGTGCTATAGTGGTTAGGTCGAGTTGGAAAGCTCTTGCCTTGGGAAATTTTTAGCACAACTTGTCTTAGCTTGAAAAGCCTTAAGCTTGTATAAATTCTAGAAGAATGGGTTGTGTAGAGAGAGAGAGAGGCATTGTAAATGGATTTAAGTGATTGTGAGTGATGAGTTAATGATTTGTAGTAAAATGAAATTCTCTATTTATAGTTATCATGGTCAAATTAAGGATGGAAAATATTGAATGTTGTATGATTTTCTTTCATATTTACGCTGGGCGAACTTAGACAATATATGATGCTAAATGCAAAGTTACATGTAGGATTGTATCGGAGTCTGTCCAATGCATGTAAGAGTGTTCCTTATGACATGGCGACGATGTGTGATGACATAACGATGACATGGTAAGTGACATGGCATGACGTGGTGATGACATGGCATGGTGACGTGATAGACATGTGTACTAATAAAGGATAGACAAGTGTCTAAGTGAGAAAAGAAAAATAAAAGATGCTTTTTGCACCTTCCGTAGATTGAATCTAGGATCTTCAAGTTATATGCAACATCAAGTCAAAGTATGTTACCATCAAGCTATCCGTATATGTAATTTGATTGTATATATGGACCAGGTTGGCTTAGGTTAGACTTAAATCTAAGCCTAGACTTAATATCCTTCTCTTCTTTTAATCATTTAAGGCCTTAAAAAATACTAAGGTTAAATTAAAAAAAAAAATCCTACTTTATTTAAACTATTTAGAAAAAATTATTTTATTATTATTTTTTAATTTTCTTATACTTTTCTAAAGTTTCTATTTTTTTATACTTTTCTAAATTTTCTATTTTTTGTGCTTTTTCTAGATTAGGACCCTTTACTCTATTTTAAAAATTCTAAAATCACAAGGGGACAAAAATAGGGTGTCTACAAAATGATTTATGAAAGCCTATGTATTGATATTACAAACAATGAAACTAAAGTATCTTAGAGAATTGTTTATAGAAGAAAGTCAACAATGGATTAAATCTAAAATAAATATTTAAGGAAAATGCAAAAAAACCCCTTTAAACATTAACTAAGGTGAGGATTTTTCCCCAAAATTTTTAAAGTGTGGTTTTTAGCCTCCTAAACTTTCATAAATTGGCAAATAATTATCATAACTTCCTTAAACTTTGATTTTGATGTGTAAACATTCCTCAAATTTTGATTTTGGTGTATAAAGATCTCCTAAACTTTTATTTTGGTATATAAATATCCCTTAAACAGCACATAGTTTAGGGAGTGTTTATATACCGAAATCAAAGTTTAAGAGGTTATTCTCAACTTAGGGGGTTGTTTGTTAATTTATTCTCCTAAATATTTTTCCAAGGGAAAAGTTGCATGGTATATATAAAGACTAATAGTTGTAACCATCAAGCAAATTTTACTAATGTAGAGGGCTTAATCTAGAAATTAGGCTTTAAGCCCATTAAATAAAGTCGATTTGACTCATTAAGATAAGGTGACGGAGCCTAAAGAGTTAGGCTTATAAACTACCGAGATTATCAAGGGATATTTGGTATGGTGAGCTTAGAGTAGATTATATTGGTTTGCTCAATCTAACCTTTTTCAATTTGGCTCACACGAGGAAAATAGGGCCATTATTAAGCCTAAATCCATTAAAGAGGATCTATTGGAGATTTACAAGAGAAGGGTTTAATCTTGACCATTAATCATGATCTCAATATAATGGATGATGTCAATTACCATCCACTATAAACACTCCCTTTCTTTCCTTATTTGAAGAGGAGAAAACTCTAACTGACGTTATTACTGTACAGATTCCTCACTTACATGAATCAAACACTCAATCCTATTAAGAACACACATACTATTCTTTAATCCTATCATGATCTCAAGCTCCTATTACGCCTTAAAATCGCAAAGTTACAATAGTTTCGCCGTGTAAACCAACCTATGATAGTAACCAACCTCATAGTTCCTATCATAGATATAATTTACATAAGTACGGTTTTGGATGATCAAACAATTTCATACCATTCAATTTACAACAAGCACCAAATATAACATAGATTTCATCATAAAGTCAAATACATATAAGCACATGCATATAATTACCTACAAGCACAATCATACACAACCCTAAATCTCTAAAAACTTTAAAATAATACTCCAAAATACGATAAGTATTAAATCCAACTTACTTGGAATCCTTAGTTCGCTCACTTAACTTATTGCAGGTCGACTTGTCTCTACATCTCCTATAATATAAATACTCTTTTAGTATTTATATCTTTATAATATATTTATACATTTTAGTATTTAAATCACTCGACTGATTCATTTTAGGTTAGTTTAAGATTCGATTTTCGAATTTGGTTCCGATCTAGGTTCTAAATCAGTTCCAACTATGAGTGTTATATGTAAATCCTAAGTATGCATTGTGAATACTAATGTGAAATTAATCAAATTTGGTTCGAGCATCCTAAGTATCACTTTTAGTCCATAGTTAGTATTCTAGTTTATATGGTATACTTTAATCTTTATTTATATATCGAATTTACTCTTGATATGAGAAAATTTTACATTTACATATAATTACCTAAATTTATGTTTCATATTAGATTTAATATATATTACTTTATATTGTCCAATTTAACCTAGTATTTTATGTTTATTATAATTTCAATTCTACATACTATTAAAATTACATATATTTACTACATAATACTCCTAATAATTACATATAATACTCCAAATGCTACAATTATCATACCACATCAAATGTGAACATCTTAAAACACCTAATTATACACTAAATCAGTAATAATACAATTAACCATTAATTAACCCCAAAATCACTAATTATATATATATATATATATTTAAAAGGCTTAAAAATTACCTAAAATTTTTGAAAATTTATTTCTAAAAATGGGCTTCATCATACTGTTCTACATCTCCTAAGTAGTCTAGAAAAAAATTTTGAGCTTAAAATTACACTCCTAAGACTATTTATTTCTAAATTGAAACATGGTGGGGTTTACACAATTTCTTAAGCATTATATATTTCTAGATATAATTGAATCAAACCAATATTTTCCCCTAAATCTATATACATAAAAACATTAGAATACTAAATTTCATAATTTTCTAGATAAAATTGATAATTTTAATAAATTAAACAAATTCAATCTAAAATTGGACTCACCTAACTATTGGACTTCTGACCACCAGTGGTGGTCCTTAGGGTGTTGATCAAACTAGGTGGTAGTAGGAGGGTGGTTTGGTTCCAATTGGTCGTAGCTCGTGGGTTTAGTCTAAATGTTCTAATTGCATAGATTTTTTTCCAAATTTTTGAAAAAAATCCTAATCTTCTCTTTTTTGGTTCTCTCAATTTTTTTTCACACTCTAAACGACCAAATGAGCTTTTGATAGAGTTTGAGTATTTATAGAGCTCCATAGGATTTTTTCTTATTAATTTTGAGTTGACATTTACCTTATTTCTTTCATTTTGACTTTCTAGTTGGTTTTTTCTTTATTGGTTCAATTTTTCCTTCTTAATCCTAGCATGCCACGACCTTGATTTGGAAAATTCTCCACTTTTTTTTTTTATTTTTCCTTGATTTTTTTTTTTGTAATTTTCTTATTTAGTATTTTTCTAACATTTTAGATAATTTCGCATATTTTCACCTACACGTAAATACATATAGAGTATAAGTAAATACTCTCAAATATTATTTTATAATTTTTAGTATATATATAATTTATCTCTATCAACTTATTAGTTATTGAAACTTATTTTATGTATTTTCGATAAATAATGGGTAATATACTTATAATTTGATATTATAATATTATATTATTGTATTGCTTATTTTCCTAAATTCGAACTTACGAGATCACTTTTGTTAATATTTCTAATGTTTTTATAATAATTTAGGCTCGATCAAATTCTTTAACTGATTGCGTTAAACTATGTATTTAATTTGATCTTACAGTTGCAGAGCTTACATTTTCACCCCCCTTCAAAAAAATTTTTATCTTTAAAACTTTTGTATATCTAAATTACACTTAAATAACTATAAACGTTAATCACATATTTTTACTAACCTGGAAGTTAGAAAAGCCATGAATATTGTTTCATTACTGTTGCTTTTAGCTTTCGAGTAATCTCTAAGTCTAGACCTTCATTCTATTAGACCTTCATGTATTTTATATCTCGATTTCTTAACTTCTGAACACGATTATCTAATATTTTTATGAGTTGCTTCACCACTTGAAAATTCCTCTTTAACTCTACTAGCTTTATTTCTACGATTGCATTTGGGTCCTTAATAAACTTCTTTAGCATGGAAACATGGAATACATCATAGTAACGTGACAAACTTAGAGGTAATGCTATTCTATATGATATATTACCAACATTCTCTAGTACTTCAAATGGACCAATATATCGTAGGCTCAACTTTCCCTTTGAGCCAAACCGTTTAAGTGTTTTGAATGGGCTTATCTTGACATAAACATGATCACCAACTTCAAACTCCAATGGCCTTCTATTCAAATATGCCTAACTCTTATAACAATCTTAGGCTTCCTTCATTCGTTGTCATACAATCTTAATCTTCTCACTTGTTTGTTTGAACATATCAGGTCCAATCATCGCATACTTCTCATGGTCCCAATATAGTAGCAATCAACATTTACTCCCATATAGTGCTTCATAAGGTGCCATCTATATAGTTGCATGGTAATTATTATTATAAGCAAACTATATCAATGGTAAATATCTATCCCAATCACCACCAAAATCTAATATACAAGCCTGCAACATATCTTCTAAGGTTTGAATTGTTTGTTCAAATTATCCATTTGTTTGCGGGTGATAAGCTGTATCAAATTGCAACTTTGTACCTAAAGCTCTATGTAAACTCTCATAGAATTTGGATATAAATCGACTATCCCGATTAGAAACAATACTTTTGGGCATACCATGTAATCTTAATATCTCCTAAATATACAACCTAACCAACTTTTCCATTGAATCACCTTTTTGATAAGGTAAGAAGTGTGCACTCTTTGTTAATCTATCTACAACTACCCAGATTGAATCATAACCTACTTAAGTCTTTGGTAGTGATACCACAAAATCTATAGTAATATGATCCCACTTCCATCTTTGATGCGTATTACGAGCAGTAGATCTCGGAAGGAAGATGATGGAATCTAGGTTCAAGTGAGAACAGAAAATAGAGAGTGAGAATAGGGGGTTTTGAGTGTGAATGTATATGGATATCATGCACTAAGACACAAATACAATTAAGGGTTTGAGCTCGAAATAGAGTCCGATATAACTCACGAACATTAAATGTTGCTCGGGATTCAAATGAGGGTTACATATAACTCATTAACTAGTTCAAATGAAGGCTCACCACAATCTTAGGGTTAAGATTGATAAGAACACAAGGAAGATTAAAGAGTTACTTAGCACTCAATAATCTAGCAACTGTAAGCTTTGATAATTTAAGTATAGCCTTGCTCGAAAGAGGAAAGTTTCACTCTAAAATATGATTGTCTTTGCTCATATATTTCTCTCTCTCTCTCTCTCTCTCTCTTTTTATGTTATTACAAATGTTACTATTTATAGCAAGTCCTAAATCCTAGTAGCAAAATTGTAAATAATATAGAAGGCCTTAAACCTTAAAGAATTGGGCCCATAAATAAAATAAAGAAAACATGTACAAGAACACAAAATTGTGTGTTTAATAGAAGTCAGTATGCAATCACTCGACCTGTCCTGGAAGAAGCAAGATTTGGATTGGGTGGGGTCAGCAGTTAGATGTCTAGGTCCATGGAGGAGTCTCTGTAGTCTCACATTGCTTAGTTGAGACACCAGAAAGGTCGGCCCATAATTGCTGAGTTTTAAAATCAGTTGGCATGAGCCTCTCCATGACGTGCCAAGTGGATCTTTGGCCTTAACTCCTCGGTTGTGTGGTCTCTCAACTTCTCGGTAGACGATAACGTGATGTTTAGTGGCTCCTTTTCTTCCTTTTGGTCTTCTGGTATTAGCCCGGCCTTGGCAAAAGTTGTTTAGCCTTAGCCTTGAATCATTCGACCTTAAGTTAAAATAGGTCGGCATCTGCTTCTAGAAGGTCGTCATTGGCTGGGGGATAATCGTAAGCTGATTCTTATCATTACCATGGGCCGAAAAGAATTCGTCCTCAATGTTAAACAATGAGTATGGGCCGAGATGTTGAACAAGCTTCTCTTCCCTTTTCTCTTCACCATGAGTGCTGAGTTGCTTTGATTTCCTTAACACTCATGGGAGTTAAGCAATAGCACTTCTCATCCTTCTGGATTGTGTAAGTGTTAAGGAAGCCATCATGGATCACCTTCCGATCATACTCCCATGGTTGGCCAAGAAGTAAATTCGTGGCTTTCATAGGGATCACGTTGAATTCAATCTCATTCTCATACTGCCCTGCCGTGAATATTATTTCAGCTTTTTTATGCACATGGATCATACCCTTGTCATTAAACCACTTCAAACCATAAGGTCAGGGATGTGGGTAGGTTGGCAATTTCATCTTCTCCACTAACTTGGTAGAGATGACATTGGTGTAACGTCCTCTATCAACAACTAGGGAATAGGTCTTCCCATTCACTAAACATCGAATATAAAATAAATTTTCCCTTTATCTGGGGTCTGCCTTTAGGTCAACTTGTATCACCATGGCTAAGAGTTCATCTAGATTTTCGGCATAGACATCTTCTTCTATTATCTTATCTTTTAAACTTTTGTCGCTCTGACTTTCTACTTGAGCATCGGGTCCTTCACCTTTCAAGACCATGACCTTTTTATTCGGACATTGAGAAGCAACATGTCAGTAGCCTAAGTATTTGAAGCACTGCACTTCCTAGGCCTTGTTACCAGGTGCCTTTTCTTTCTAAGCCCTCTTTGTCTTGGCATGATCAAGTCAGCTAGACTCGCCTCTCTCTATCTTTTTCTCTAGCCCTTTTCTCTTGGCATACCTCTCAGGCTTAAGGTTGCCTTATTGAAGTTGACTAGTTGGCCTCTGATGCCTTCTTTTCCTTTGTCTCTCCACCCTAAATGCCAGATTGATCAATTCATCCAAAGAGTTGAATGGTTGTAATTCAACTATGTTGGCAATGTCATCTAGAAGTCCACTCAAGAAACTAGTAATGGCATAGTCTTATGGCTCGGCAATCTTACATCTCGTAATCAAAGTCTCAAACTCCTACAAGTACTCTTCAAAAGTATTTTGACCTTGCCTTAGGTGTTGGAAGGTATGGAGCATCTCTTGCTTAAAGTAAGTCAGCATGAAGCGCTGATTCATCAATCACTTCATAAGCCCCCCAAGTTTTGATTGACTCTTCTCCTTCGGTATCATGCTTGGCAACCAACTTATCCCACCAAAGGCTTGCATATTCAACAGGGGATAATGAGGCTAGCTTAACATTTATACGATCATCACAATTATAACACTTAATCAACTTCTTAACTCGAGGAACCCAGTTAAGGAATTCTTTATGTCGGCTACTTCCACTAAAGGTCAAAAGTTTAAGCTTGATATCCTCAAGTCCTCAGCCAGGTGCTCGAGGTTCATCCTTTGCATTCCTAGCAAGTCGATTCACCTTGGATTGGAGCTTTGCTTGGCTATGTCCCTTCTTAGCCTCGACTCTCTTTTTCGGTCTCCTTGATTTGCTTCGGAGTTAACACTCTTTTCATTTCTTCTTCTCGGCAAAGGTTAGTTTTCTCTCCTTCTCAGCTTGGTAGCTCTTCTTAGCTGTTGCTCATCATTGTCAAGTTTATTGGAACCACTTCTACTGGCGAGTGTTTATTCCCTTCTTTTTTCTTAGCATCACATTTGCAGCCTTTGACTAAATCGGTGAGTTTTTGGATAGAGTTAGTGAGATTATAAATATGATATTCTAAGTTATCAATACGTTGTCTCAAACTTTCGCAAGGATTATCGCCACTATTATTGACATTATCTTCTAACATTCTTATTCGTACAGTAATCTCTAGAAAATTGAACAAACATGTCTTACAATAAAAACACCATAGCAACCCAGAAACAACCACTACTCGGCTTTTATAGCTATCGACAACTAACAAACACTTCCACAGCAGCTAGAATCAACTACCAAAATTATTATTACTCGTCTCAACAACGTAATACTATGACTAGTAAAAATACGAACACACTACACTACAAAATGACAATGAACATATGTTCAAATGGTTAAAAAAACTTTGAAGAACACTAGTACGTGTGTCTCCCCAAAGCTTTGATACCAAGATGCTTATCATGAGCAGCGGATTTCGGAAGGAGATGATGGAATCTAGGTTCAAGTGAGAACGGGAAATAGAGAGTAAGAACGGTCAAGGGTTTGAGCTTGAAGTAGGGTTCGATACAACTCACAAACACTAAATGTTGCTTGGGATTCAAATGAAGGTATCCAACCTACTAATTAGCTTAAATGAGGGTTCACCATAATCTTAGGGTTAAGATTAATAAGAACACAAGAAAGATTAAAGAGTTACTTAACACTTAATAATCCAACAAATGCAAGCTTTGATAGCTTAAGTATAGCCTTGCTCGAAAGAGGAAAGTTTCACTTTAAAATAATATTGTCTTTGTTCGTATATTTCTCTCTCTTTTTTTTAATGTTATTACAAATTTTGTTATTTATAGCAAGTCCTAAATCCTAGAGGCAAAATTGTAAATAATGTATAAGGTCTTAAACCCTAAAGAGTTGAGCCCATAAATAAAATAAAGAAAACATGTATAAGAACACAAAATTATGTGTTTGATAGAAGTCGACATGTAGTCACTTGACCTGTCTTGGAAGGAGTAGGATCTGAACTGGGCGAGGTTGGCAATTAGATGTCTGGGTTCAAAGAGGAGTCTTTGTAGTCTCACATTGCTTGGCCAAGACACCAAAAAGGTTGGCTTATAATTGTTGAGTTCTAAAATCAATTGGCGCAAGTCTCTCCATGCCTTACCGAGTCGATCTTTAGCCTTGAGTCCTCGGTTGTATGGTCCTTTGGCTTCTTGATAGACGGCAGATGATAGACCTGACATCGAGTGGCTCCTTTTCTTTCTTTCAGTCTTTTAGCATTAGCTTGACCTCGACAAAAGTTGTTTGGCCTTAGCCTTGAATCATTTGGCCTTGGGTTAGAACAGGTTAGCATCTACTTTTGGTAGGTTAGCGTCGGCTTGGAACAGGTTGGCCTTATTTGGGAGATAATCATAGGTTGATTCCTATCAATCTCGATACTTCCAAAGGTTGTAACGGTTTACCTGGTCTCCAGTATTTTACTTTAACTTGTTGGCATGTAATGTATTCTGCCACTAACTGTGTCATGTCTCTTTTCATTCTATTCCACCAAAACATAAGTTTTAAATCTTGATACATCTTATTTCCTCCCGAATGTACAGTATAACCTATAATGTGTGCTTCATCCAAAATTTCCTTCCTTATGTCAGGATCTTACGACACATATATCCTTCCTCTAAACTTTAATATGTCTCTTCTATCCATTTTGAAGTCAGAATTATTTCCTTTGCTTAATTTCTCCTTCATTTCCATCAGATCTTGATCTTCCTCTTGCTTTTATTTAATTCTCTCCAATAAAGTAGGTTACAGTTCTAAATTCATTACCTGACTATTAGGTTCACACTAGTCAAACCTAATTTTCAACTTTTCAAATTCACGCACCAATTTATGTTGGGAAGTTAATAGTATTGTAACTTATTCATAATTCTTCTGACTCAAAGCATTTACCACTAGATTGGCTTTTCCAGAATGAGAATTTATATTTAATTCGTAATCCTTAATCAACTCTAACCATCGCCTCTGTTTTAAGTTTAACTTCTTTTAAGTAAAGAAATACTTCAAACTCTTGTGATAAGTGTATATTTCACACTGTTGTCCATATAGATAATGTCTCCAAATTTTTAAAGCAAACACTACAGCTGCTAATTCCAAATCATGAGTTGGATAATTTCTTTCATGTGGCATCAATTGTCTTGATGCATATGCAACAACTTTTCTATCTTGTATCAGTATTCAACCTAATTCATTCCAACAGGCATCGCTATATATGCTATAAGGCTTATCTGGATCAGGTAATGTTAATATTAGTGCTGTAACTAGTCATTTCTTCAACTCCCAAAAGCTTGACTTACATTCTTCACTTTATTCAAATTTTACATCTTTTTAGGTCAATCGAGAATGGCTTGGTAATTTTAGAGAATGCCTTTATAATTCGTCGATAGTATCCAATCATACCTTGAAAACTTCTCATCTCTGTAACAGTGGTTGGTCGCTTCCAATTCATTATTGCTTTCATTTTATCAAGGTTTTTAGAGATTCCTTCACTAGATACAATGTGACCTAGAAAAGAAATTTTATTTAACCAAAAATCACATTTACTTAACCTAGCATACAATTTATTTTCTCTTAGTTTCTGTAATGCAAATCGTAAATGTTCTACATGTTCCTCCTTGTTTTTTGAATAAATCAAAATATCATCAATAACCACAACAAATTTATTTAAATATGGTTGATATATGCGATTCATAAAATCCATGAACACAACAAGGGCATTTGTTAAGCCAAATGGCATCACCAAAAATTCATAATGACCGTATCATGTTCTAAATGTAGTTTTAGGCACATCCTTCAACTTAACTCATAATTGATGATATCCTAATTTCAAGTCAATTCTAGAAAACACATTTGCACCTTGTAGTTGATTAAACAAATTATCAATGCAAGGTAATGGATACATATTGTTAATGGTAACCTTATTTATTTCTTTGTAGTTTATGCACAATCTCATGGTACCATCTTTCTTTTTCACAAATAATATTGGTGCTCCCTAAGGTAAAACACTCAAATGAATAAATCCCTTATCTAATAGCTTATCTAATAGCTCTTGAAGTCGCTTCTTTAACTTGTGAAGTTCCATGGGTGACATCTGATATGGATCTTTAGAAATAGGCTCAGTTCCAGGAATTAACTCGATAATGAAGTCTAATTCTCGATGTGGAGCTAATCTTAGTAAATCCTCCAAAAATACATCCAAAAATTCACTTACTACCAGTATGTCCGCTACTTTGGGTGCCTCTTTCTTTACTTCCATGGAAAACACCTAACAAAATCTCTAATCATTCTCTTTTACCTTTGTCTCGTACAATTCATCACATATCTCCATTACAGCTAAATTCAATTTGCTTCCACTAGCCTTTCCTTGAAATATCATTTCTTTATCATTAAGAGTAATAGTTTTACTTCTACATTCCATAATTACTTTATTATGAGACAACCAATCTATTCCCACTATTACATCATAACCCTGTAAAGGTAATATTATAAGACTTATAGGGTACTCCTTCTCTTGAATCTTAATTCTACCATTGGCTACCGCTTCTTGAGTTGTTACCTTCTCCCCTATAGGAGTTCTAACTTTATAAGTTATATTAATCTTAACCACATTAATCTCTTGTTCATTTATAAATTTTTGACTTATAAAGGAATGAGATGCACCAGTATCGAATAATTACAAAACAGGTTGTTCATTTATAAGCACATTTCTTGGAATGTACTAATACTATGATTATTGACTAAACTTGCATTCATAAATCTTAAAATGCGAACACTTTAATTTAACTTACACTTAAAGTATCATCAAAATAAATAGTCTGAGTATGTTCCTATCACAAGTCCATCATTTTCTTCTTCAACTTCCATAACCTCTTTAGCATCGTTAAGGTAATACTCTTCCATCTAATTCACGAAATCTTTATCCTCCTCATTTCCCATATCTTCTTATAGGAATCGGCCTACGACGATCCCCAAGCTAAGGACAACATGTCGGGATTCGAGGCCGACCAATAAGATACCAAGGCCTACCAACTCTTACTAAGGCTGTACTAATAGGAAAAGGCCAAGGGATGGCTTGTTGTTTGCTGAGAAGTTGAGAAACCTCACAACCAAGGCCTCAAGGCCAAAGATCCATTCGGCATAGCATAAGAAGGCTAGTGCCAACAAATCATAGTACTTAGCAATTATGGACTGACCTTTTGGGTATTTCGACTAAGCACAGTAAGACTTCAAGGACTCCTATCTGAACCTGAACATCCAATTGTCGACCCCGCTTAATTCAGATCCTGTTCCTTCCAAGATAGGTTGAATGGTTGCATGTCGACTTCTTTTGCTAAACGCATAGTTTTGTATTCTTATACATATTTTATTTATTTTAATTATGGGTCCATTCTTTAAGGCTTAAGGCCTTTTATATTATTTATAGTTTTGCTACTAGGGTTTTAGCACCTGCTATAAATAGCAACATTTATAAGCAGCTAGACAGTGAAGAATATACATACAGTGATTACACTTAGAACTTTCCTCATTTGAGTAAGGTTATTCTTGAGCTCTTAGAGCTTGCATTTTCCAAATTATTGAGTATTAATTAACTTTTTAATCTTTCTTGTGTTCTTATCAATTTTGACCTTAACATTGTGGTGAACCCCTCATTTAAGCCAATTAGTGAGTTGCATCTAACCCTCATTTGAATCCTAAGTGACATTTAGTGTTTGTGAGTCGTATCGAACCCTATTTCAAGCTTAACCCTTGATTGTGTTTGTGTCTTGGTTTGTGATATCCATATACATTCATTGTCAAAACCCCCATTTTACTTCTTGTTCTTCACACCAACTTGAACCCCGACTACCCATCCTGGTTCTAGTCTACTGCTTATACACATGTCAAGCCATATCATCTTAGTTATGTCTGTAACATCTTGGTATTAGAGCCTTGAGAAGACATACGTGTTAGTGTTCTTCAAAGTTTAGTTTATGGTTTGAACATTTCTATTTATCATCATTCTGTAGTATAGTGAGTTACTCGAGTTCTTAGTAGTAACTTTTGGGTTATTGCTAATTGCATTTTGCTGCAGTAGTATCTGTGGAATTATCTTAGTGGTGGTTCTAAGTCGAGTACAGTTGAGTATATTACGTATTTGTTCAATTTTCTCTAGAAATTATTGTACGGACAAGAATGTCTAAAGATAGTATCAATAACAATAGAGATAGTCCTCGTAGAAGTTTGAGGCGATGTATTGATAACTTGGAATATTAGATTCGAAATGTCATTAACTCTATTCAAGAGCTTATTGGTTTAGTTAGAGGTCACAAATGTGTTGGCTAAGGTGAAAGAAGGGAACAAACACCCACCAATCGAAGTAGCTCTAATGAGCTTGATAATGATGAGTGTTGAGCTTGATTTTTCGGTTTCTTTTATTTAAAATTGATTTCTCATTTCCTGATTAATACTAAACCCTAACCCATCTAATATTAATCCTCGACTAAAGAAATCGAGAAATTCCAGTTTTTTATTGAAAATAATTTTTGGAGTCATCACTTGACCAAAGTCGGGAAAAGAAAAAGAAACCGTAACCGTAACCGTAACCGTAACCAATTGGGTGGATTGATTACGATTTGGTGATAACTCTGATTTTAAACATATTTCATATAGTGATTTTATAGTATTTCCCTTACATTTTTGGTTTTCTTTAAAGAAATTGATACTTAATTGAGTAAAATTTTGATTTCAAGGTTTGAACGCATTTTAGGATCGAAAACGAAGAAAAGGAATCAAGTTTCACTCAACTCGGAGTTCAAACGAAGAAGTTATGTAGAAAAATTTACCTAGGTGCAGAAAGTTACACGACTTGGGGACACGGCCATATCCCAGGCCGTGTCTAGTGACGAAAACAGAATCCTTATAATATATATATAAAAGGATATCTGAGGGTTTAGAAAGGAAGAGAGACATTAGAGAAACGAATGAGACACGAGAGAAGAGAAGGGACTTGAGGAGAAAGAGAAGACAAAGGCGAAAGCAACATCAACTTTAAGATTAGAGAGATTATTCATCAACCAAAGGGGTTTTCCATATTTTATTCTATGTTTTTTATGGAACTCGTTTTTAGATTCATTATGATAGCTTAGAATTCAAGTATTTAGGATTATGGAACCTAGGGTTTCATGTGACTTTTGGGTTGAATTATAATTTTCAATAAAGTTTCTATTTTTTTCTTGATTCAATTATGTTGTTTAATTATTGATTGATAATTCTAGAGTATCAATTTATGATATTATGCATGATAATTGAGAAATTGCATGTGTAATTAGATCTTAGCATAATTGGAGAGAATTACATGTATACTTAGAGATAAGATACATGTTTCTTCCGGAAAGTTGATTGTTTGTGTGGGAATTCATTATACATTAATGCAATTCTAAGTTATATTACTAAGTGAAGAGATTCCAATAAATAATTTAGGATTAGGGTTAATATTCTTAGGAAAGATATTAGCTTTAATTGTGAATCCCTCCGGTTAAGAATAATAGAAATTGAATTGAATATATTTTAAGTGGTTACATGTTAAATACTAGAGGAAATAATTCCTAAATATATTATTAATTTCTTGAAGTCGTTCGTAGTTTATTGCTTTCTAATTTGCTTAATCAAGTCTCATAATTAGTTTAGTTTGTTAATTTCAGTATTTTTAATTCATTCAACCTATTACAATTTTCCGGTTAGATAATAGAGCTAAGGTTAATATTAGTACTTGAAATCTCTGAGGGATCGACTTGAACTCACATCCGCTATATTAAAATTGATAGGTGCACTTGCCTCATATCATTTGGCTACCGGTCTTTGATTTCAATTTTAATGAAGAACCAGAGAGTTCTGAGTTCGGGGGCTAACCTATTAAACCCTAACGGGTACCATTATCTATTTACTGAAATTAGGATTATTCTTCTAATTATAATATTTTTAAAGAAAAAATAAATAAATAAAATAAAATAAAAGAACCTAAGTTTTTACATATTTTATCGTCGCCTCGAAGATGCCTACGTACCCGCTAACCGGGATTAGACGATCGTAGTTCTTTCCAAAAACTTTAATGTGTTGGTTCTATTTATAAAAAAAATGATTGGTTGAATTTGCGTTTTTATTAATCATTTTATTTTTATTAAGAAAAATCCTTAGAAGCCTAATTTTTATTCCTAATTATAAAAAAACTTAATAACCTAATTTTTGAAAAGTCCCAAATTAAGATTTTTATTTAAAAACAACTAAGTGATAATTTTTTTTATTTTCAAGAAAAACCCTAAAGATTTTATGAAATATGCAATTTTTATAAAATATGCAATGTTCTACATGATGAATCTTTTATATAGAAAAGATGCTTAAAACATAAAAAAAAAGGAAGAAGAAAAAATAAATTCCTAATCATAGAAAAGATGCCTAACGTCTAAACCATAGAAAAGATGTCTAAACCATAGAAAAAAAATCTAAATTATAGAAAATATGTCATAGAAAAAAAAATCTAAATTATAAAAAAGATGTCTGAACCATGGAAAAGATGTTCAAAACATAGAAAAAAAACCTAAACCATGAAAAAGACATCTAAATCATGGAAAAGACATCTAAACTATGGAAAACAAGCCTAAACTATGAAAAACAAGCCTAAACTATGGAAAAGATATCTTATTGTAAAAAAGAAGTCAATTAAAGATTTTTTTTTTATTTTATGAGCATCAAAATGATTTTTTTTTTTTTATCTAGAAAACCCTAACATGCCTAGTGCAATTTTTCTAAATTAATACAATATACAAAGAACGAGATTTTGTAAAATATGAGATTTTGTAAAAATGTCATTTTGAAAATATGAAATCTAAAAAAAAAACTAAAATTTAACTTAATACATGTTCACTAGACACTAATGCTATAACTAATTACTAGCAATTAAAGACATGATAAAAATAAAAAAAAATTAGTACAAGTCTTAAAAATAGTTACGCATATACTAAGTGAGATAAAAATAAATAAATAAGACAAGCTATAGACAATAATTAAAAACCACTATTATGTACCTGCAAGGCAAAGCATGCAAGGTTGATGAAAGGGAATAGATTAGATCCCCAGTTCTATCGCGCGCACAACTATAGAATTGGTCTAAGGAGTGGGTCTGAACGTGTTTTTAACAAATGTGTAATTATTCTCTTTTTGGCTCGCACCATACAACCCCTATTTATAAACTCGAAAACAAATATTTTGAATTGAATCGAATCTAAATTGATAAAGATCCAAAATAGATTCGAATCTTACAAATCTTGATTTTATTAGATTTAACGTCATCGTTTGTTTTTTTTTTTCGATAACTATTTAGTCAAGATTGCATCAAATTAATTTTTTCGAATTTTTTCTTTTTTATTTTTTTTCCAACAATTTTCTATTTTTTGTCTTTTTTTTTATCATTTTTCAATTTTTTTATTATTTTCTAAATTACGACCCTAAAAATAAAAATTATAACTACTATAGGCAAAAATCGAGTGTTTATAGCTACCCCTCTTTGTGGTGAAGTTTGAATAATACTTTGCTACAAAAATAAAAATGACACCATTTTTACCTTGGGACGACTCTATCCTAAGGAGCGTTAAGACACTTGACAAGATTAGTTTGAAACGAAGAATAGTGAAGGGTAGTGCCCTTGTGGGTTGATAAGAATCCTTAAAAAGAATAATGAGAACTTGGTCTTGCCCCCTATGGGTTGACTAACCAAGGTAGTCAAAGCGTTGCTTGAGCTGGTTAAGACCTAAAAACAAGGAAAACTTGGTCGTGCCCTGATGAGCTGAATAACCAAGGCGATCAAAGCGCCCTTTGAGCCGGCTAAGACCGAAAAACAAGGAAAACTTGGTCGTGCCCTGATGAGCTGACTAACCAAGGTGGTTAAAGCGCCCTTTGAGCTGGTTAAGACCTAAAAATGAGGAAACTTGGTCTTGTCCTAATGAGTTGACTAATCAAGGCGGTTAAAGCGCCCTTTAAGTTGGCTAAGACCTAAAAACATGAAGGTAAACTTGGTCGTGCCCTGATGAGCTGACTAACCAAGCACCCTTTGAGTTGGCTAAGACCTAAAAATGAGGAAAACTTAGTCATACCCTAATGAGCTGACTAACCAAGGCGGTCAAAGCACCCTTTGAGTTGGTTAAGACCTAAAAATGAGGAAAACTTGGTCGTACCTTGATGAGCTGACTAACCAAGGCAATCAAAGCGCCCTTTGAGCTAACTAAAACCTAAAAATGAGGAAAACTTGATTGTGCCCTAATGAGCAGACTAACCAAGGCGATCAAAGCGCCCTTTGAATTGGTTAAGACCTAAAAATGAGAACTTGGTTGTGCTTTAATAAGCTAACTAACTAAGGCGGTCAAAGCGCCCTTTGAGCTAGCTAAGACCTAAAGATAAAGAAGACTTGGTCGTACCCTAATGAGCTGACTAACTAAGATGGTCAAAGCACCCTTTGACCTAGCTAAGACCTAAAAATGAGGAAAACTTGGTTATGCCTTAATGAGCTGGCTAACTAAGGCAGTCAAAGTGCCCTTTAAGCTAGCTAAGACCTAAAAATGAGGAAAACTTGGTCATGCCCTGATGAGCTGACTAACCAAGGTGGTTAAAGTGCCCTTTGAGCTGGTTAAGACCAAAAAATGAGGAAAACTTGATCATACCCTAATGAGTTGACTAACCAAGGCAATCAAAGTGCCTTTTAAGCTGGCTAAGACCTAAAAATAAGGAAACTTGGTCGTGCCTTGATGAGCTAACTAACCAAGGCGGTTAAAGCGCCCTTTGAGCTGGTTAAGACCTAAAAACAAGGAAAATTTGGTCGTACCCTGATGAGCTGACTAACCAAGGCGGTTAAAGTGCCCTTTGAGTTGGCTAAGACCTAAAAATAAGGAAAACTTAGTCGTGCCCTGATGAGATGACTAACCAAAGCGGTCAAAGTGCCCTTTGAGCTGGCTAAAACCTAAAAATAAGGAAACTTGGTCGTGCCCTATTGAGCTGACTAATCAAGATGGTCCAAGTGCCCTTTGAGCTGGCTATGACCTAAAAATAAAGAAACTTGGTTTAGGATAATGCTTCTTAAGCTTGCTAAATCCCTTGAAGAAATTTTGAGTTGGGTAATGTTCTGTGATTAGGAGTCTAAGAAACTTTGGATTGAGACTACGCTTTACGAGCTGGCCAGCTCCCTAGGAGATTGGGATTGTGTTTTAGGAGCTAGCTATAAGCTTAAGAAACTTTGGATTGGGACTGCAATCTACGAGTAGGCTAGATCCCTAAATGAATCTGGATAGCGCTTCCATGAGCTGACTGAAGTGCTAAAGAAGATATGGATAGGATCAATACTTTATGAGCTGGCTATATCCCTGAGAAAACGGATAAAGGGTAAGCACCCTTCGAATTCGCTTAAACTCTATTGACAATCGAAAGTAAAACTAAGGAACATAGCCGACTCGGAAAAAAACCTTTTGATTTGAGAAATTTATAAACGAGGAATTTGGTGAAAACTGTTTATAACATGAATTGAAAATTTGGCTACTATGGATGAAATGGATTAGAAAATGAATGGAAAAACTTGTAACAAGCCTCCACTTTCTCTCTCTCCTTTTCATGTCTTTTCATTTTCTTTTTTCCTTCTTTTTCCTTAAAAGTTTACTAATGGATATAAATTCCTATTCAAAAGGCAAACACTATAAACATATAGGGTATCTCATATCCACCTTAGTTTGTAACTTAGACAATGAGCTTCTTGGATAGTCTTTAAACATTCATTTCGTAAGGAAAAGGTAACTCACTATTAGTCTAGTTGAAGAGGACTTCCTTATGCACTCTCGGTCTGGATTTCACTTTTGATTACTATTCCAGAAATTATAATCCAGTTTGTAAGTGATATGCTCTAATCGATCTGTTAGGTCTTTTTTGGGTTCAATATTGTAAATTGGGCTTTTGGTTGAATGGTTTCAAAAGAAGTTAATTGAGAGGGCCTATTTTGAAAGAAGTGCTTTCGTCCAACCCGAGGGGTACAATTCAAGAACCCTTAGGAATGAACTAGATGTGTGCTTGCCCCAATTTCCAAAATAATTTTTATCTTAGATAAATTATTCTTCAAAATTGGAAGAGCTTTGAGTAGGGAGGTAATGTGGGTGGGAAGGTCTTATGTTTGAGAATCAAGTGGATAGAAAGGGCTTATGTTTGAGAATCAAGTGGATAGAAAGGGCTTATGTTTGTTATTTGGAATATGATTTTGAACTAAATATAGAGTTTTTGATTTGTGGTTGAGAACATGATTTTGAATGAATATGAGGTTTTGTGTTTTTGGTTGAGAATGCGATTTAAGGCCTTGTTTTTTTTTAGCAACTTAAGCCTTCTTTGATTGGGGATTTTCTTAAGCCCAATATTTGGGTATTTCTTCATTTTCCTTTTTCTTAGTTTTTTCATTTTCTTTTTTCTCTCTTTTTTTTCTTTTTTCGTTTCATTTCTCTCTTTTCTCTCCCCAAAAATAACTATCTCTTTTTTCAATTTTTTTGTCTTTAGATGAATCAAGGCCCTAAATCCATAGATATAGGTTCAGAGTGCATTGGCTTAGGTAAGGTATGTGTAACCTTTGGGGTATTTAGAAAAATGTTAGCTCTTTTTCAAAGGGAACAATTTATCGAAAATAAAAATTATTCTTGAATTATTATTACTAGGGTAAGCACAAATCAGTTTTATCATTCTCTCTTAATCAATGACCCCAACCTTCGAATTGCCCCACTGTGGGGTGGTTCTTGATAGGGTTTACATTTGAAAGGACTCCAGATTAGTCCAATGGGGTTATCAAAGGATAATTATGTTTGAGATTTGAAAATGAATGCTTAACTTCATTCCGGTCTCCATATCAAATTCAAAAAACCTCCTTTAAGGAATGAGTCCAAAATATCCTCACCATGATATCTCTTAACTTTCAAAGTGTTTAAGGGTTAGTATATAGGATATAGCTCGCCTCTTTTCATTCAAAACTTTTTAAAAGTGAGTTACTAATTCCTTACATAAGGATTGATTGACCTTAGAGTATTAACCTTACTCCCCAATTCCTTGGAACATGCTCTAGTTGTGAAATTTTAAAGACTAAATGCCTTATGCCCTAGACTTGTAGGTCTTAACGCCCTTAAGCTTCCATATGTGATTTTAGGTTAGGTTCTTTAGAGTTCGAATGAGCTGGAACTGATAACTTCTAAAGTCGAAGGGTTTAAATTGCCCTTTTTATTTGTACCAGGGATCAAGCTCAAGATAGTATTTCACAGTCTTGTGTTTTGACTTGATTCGTATTTGGACTCGACAGCTCAGGGGCTTTGAGTTAGTTGAATCATCTTGATGGGCTAGGGTTCAGGTTTGGTTGGTTATTTTCTTGGGCCAAGTGGATCTATTTAGGTTAGCTACCTTAATGGGCCAAGTGATTGTATTTGTCTTGAGTCTCATAAGGATCTGTAACCGTTAGCAAATTTCTTTCTTTTCTTTTCTTTCCTTTCCTTCTTTTTTCTTTCTTTTCTCTTTCTTCTTCTTCTTTATTTATTTTTTTTTTTTTTTGAAAGAGAGAGAGAAAAAGTTGAGGCTTTTATGTTACGGAGCCTAAGTGATGAGATTGTAAATGGATGATTACAGAGGATTGCTTTTATAGAATTCAATATATAAACCTCGAACAACATTACTGAGGGTCTATTTACAAATAAGGAATTCTAAAGGAAAAGGGCTAAATAAAAATAAAAATCTAAATCATATTTATTCTGAATGATAAAGGTTAAGGAGTCAATCTATTCAATCTATCCAAAAGAATGAATATTTTTGGCTAGTAGAATATAAGGCAAAACGACAACTACTTGAAATTATTTTATAGGTTTAATTCATTTTGTTTTGTTTCTTTTTTTTGTTTGTTTTTATTATTTTTATTTATTTACTTTACAAAGGTTGGGCTCAACTGATGTTACGCCCTGAAGTTGCGAAGTCGCAACAGTCCCGCCGTGTAAGCCATTCTATGATAGAAACTGGCCTCACAATTCCTACCATAGAGATAATCTACACAAGGCGTCGACGACCACTCGCTTTGAAGTAAACAGTTCGATTAATGATTATACTACAAATATGATAAGTAACTCAAATTACTATTAAACGTAGATAATCAAATAAATAAGTCCATAGAGCTTCCCAGGAAGATTTACATAATAACTACAGTTTATTAATTTACAGAATAACTAACAGTCTTCATCCTTTAACTACAAGGTCAGTCTAGTTACACATTAAGCTAAATAACTTGATCCTTACACCCCTGGCTTCAAAAAGACTAACCTCTGGATAATTGTAGGGCGGCATGGTACTTGAAAAGATTACAAATCAGAACCTGCAAAAGGATCTATAAGGGTATGAGCAACTTCAGCTCAGTAAGTTGAATTGGAGACTCGTAAATGCATACAAGCACAAACAGGGTTATCAAACAATTATTTTCATGCAATGCAACAATCAAGTGTCATCGCACAACGTAGTCCGGTCCGTTGTGAAATCAGAGAAATTTCACCCGCTCCGATCCGGGTTGAGGAGTTCCATGTTATGCAGCAGCTCACAACCAAACCCAGGCTTGTGCAATGGAGACCTCGCTCCTCCCGCGACTACTTTCGAACCATTGACTTCACCCCCGCCGCGACCTCCTCTCCTGTCACTTAGTTCGACTAAGGATGAAGAAAGGACCATTTTGCAATCCTGCGCTATCCCTTTCGAAGGGGTCGGTATTTGGTTGGAGAGTCCTATGATCCCCTAACGGGTTGCAATGCATGACGTTTTCGGTTATTATGGTCGACTAAGATTAAATTTCGGTTAAGGTTTTCAAACAAGTTCATACCAATTAATTCAGTCACAAAATCACTCACAGCATAAATTCCAGCACGAATTCAGATACATCAAACACATGCGCAAACTACTTACAATCACAAGCATATACAAGCCTAAGTCTCCGAGCACTGCAAAACTAGTACTCTATTACAATAAGCAATAACCCAACTTACTTGAATTTGCTCGATCGCTCGATCCTCAAATTGCGAGCTGATTTGTTTCTGGGTGTCCTATAATGCAAAGAGGTCCTTTTAGTACTTATTTTTATGGATTCTTATTCTAATTTATAATGTAACTCATTTTCCTCATGTATACCTACAACGTATTAATAATTCGTTGTATTTTATTTCGGGGTTCGGCTCCTAAACTAGATTCTAGTTTTAATTCCTAAGTCGTAATTAGGCTCGAATCCCAATGTGACATTAATCACCTTATGCTCGGGTATTCAAATATCCTATTGGGTCGTAATTTTGGTATTCTAACTATTCGGTACACTCTAACCCTAATTGGGATATCGGATTTATTCCCGATGTGTAAAAATCTTACATTTTAAGATATTTACTTAAAATTAAATATTAATTCAGATTTATTATTTTTCTGATTTCAATTATAATATTATCTAAATAACTTTATTTTTTTAAATTTAGTAATTTATATTTTCACATATTCCTAATTTCTCATATTCTTTACCTAATTTCCCTAATTAACCATAATTAGTACCTAAAAGCTAGGATTGGGGTTCCACTGCAGAGATTAACTTCCTTAATCATCTAATCAAGATCCAAATCAGTAATTAACATCCTAATTACCTAATTAATCCCAAATCACCCAATTTTACCATTATTTTAGGGCTAAAAATTAACTTAAAATTTTCGAAAATTAATTTAAAAAAAAGGGCTTCATAGCACTGTTCTAAATCATATGAGAATCCTATAGAAAAATTTTGAGCCCCAAACTACATCCCTAAGCCTATTTAATTTCCGGTTTAATCATGCTCGGTTTTGATCAATTTCTTAAGAACCCTATATTTCCAGACATAATTAAACTAAATCAATATTTTTCCCTAAATCTACATACAATAAAACCTTAGAATAACAAGTTTCATAATTTTATGGGCAAAATAACTAATTTTACAAAATTATACAAAAATCGGGGTAAATAAATGACTAACCGGTTCAAAGCTTTCTGGCCGTCCAAACCCGGTCCAAGGCTGTCGGCCGGTCCAGACGCTGGTCCTAGTGTAGGGTGGTGGTGGTGGTTCGGTCCCATGTGGTGGTGGGTGGTGGTTCTAGTTCACCTTGCTAATCTGCACAGTTTTTTTTTTTTTTCTGGAATTTCTCTCGATTTTTCTTGTGTTTCGATTTTTCTCAGATTACAAACTGTCCAAATGTCTTTTGAGAATTTTTTCCTTATTTATAGACAAACATAGTAATTAATGTGCATTAATTTGATGGGATTTTGCTCATTTCCTTGATTTTAGGCTTTTAGTTTGGCAAAATCTTATTGGCTAATTTTTTTTCTTTTTAGTCACGACCTGATCTAGTTGCAGATATCTTCTTCTGAATTTTTTCTGATTTTTTTATAATTATTTTGTATTTTTCTTTAATTATTTACTTAATTTTCGGCCTATTTTAGCAATGACGCGTATTTTTATCTACACGTAAATACATGTAGGGTACACGTGAACATTCCTAAATATTATTTTGGTCATTCTAAAATTTTTAGTATACATATAATCTATCTCTACTAATTTATTAGTTATTATATTACACTTTTTGCCTTTTCGGTAATTAGCAGTTATTATGCTTAAAATTTAAAAATTTTATAGTCTCCTACTTTACTACTCACTTTCTTAAATTTAAGTTTACAGGGTCATTTTTATTGGTATTTTGTTAAATAGTTTATAATTTGGGTTTGATCGGATTCTTTAGCCGATCGTCCTAAACCTTGGGTTTTAAGTTCAAACCTATGGTTACTTGGCTTGGCTTTAGGGTTTACAACTGATATGGGCCTAAGCAAAAAGTGATAAATTGGAGCCCTAATAGATGTACTAAGGTCTGCAACTTGGTAATATTCACAAGGCTCTTCTATATTTGTTCATAATAAATTCTTATTTATTTGAGCTAAAAAGTTAGAACCATATCTAGAGTATCTCTTAAAACCAATGAGGTGGGTAGACGTGGATCTATTTGGAAGCCCCTTGACTTGATCTAGCCATAGTTATGTGAAAAAAAAAAAAATCAAAATTACAACTACAAGGAAATATTACAACTATAACTTCACAACTAGCTTTATTCATTTAGGTTTTGCCACATCATAGGTTAATGTAAATTTTTTTTTGAAAGAAAAGTTTTCGTATAATGAAAATGGTGGGTTCTAAAGGTTCTTAAGTTTTGCAACCACTACGTTTTGTGGTCGCATTTAAACTTAAGTAGGGTAGCCTGATTGGCCCCGGAAGATGGTTACCCCACAACATCCGAAATTCACACATTGCCCTCGCCTCTTAAGGTACTAAGACGGGCTGGTTTTGACCGTATCTACTATGCATTTATGATGCAGAGAAATGAAAACAAAGTAAACCCCTAAAACTATCCCCTAAATAAACTACAATAAAGAAAATGTTAGTAAAAAAGAAATAAAATAAACAAATATATAAAATAAATAAAATAAAATACCTAAGTTCCCCCCCTTTTTTTTGTCTTTATATTTTTCCATCCTTTGTTGTTTTTTTTCTTAAAAAATAATCATATTTTCGGTAAATTCTAGTGACTAGGTCTCTAGTATTCCTAGTGGAGTTACCAAATTCTCGAGCTTGATTTTTCGGTTTCTTTTATTTAAAATTTATTTTTTATTTCTTGATTAATACTAAACCCTAACCCATCTAATATTAATCCTTGACTAAAGAAATTGAGAAATTCCGGTTTTTTATTGAAAATAATTTTTGGAGTCGCCACCCAACCGAAGTCGGGAAAAAGAAAATAAATCATAACCAATTGGGTAGATTGATTACGATTTGGCTACTGGTCTTTGATTTCAATTTGAATAAGGAACCAAAGAGTTTCGAGTTTGAGGGCTAACTTATTAAACCTTAACGAGCACCATTATCTATTTACTGAAATTAGGATTATTCTTCTAATTATAATATTTTTAAAGAAAAAATAAATAAAATAAAATAAAATAAAAGAACCTAAGTTTCTACATATTTTATCGTTGCCTCGAATGTGTCTACGTATCTGCTAGTCAGGATCAGATGATCGTAGTTCTTTCCAAAAACTTTAATGTATTGGTTCTATTTATAAAAAAATGATTAGTTGAATTTGCGTTTTTATTAACCATTTTATTTTTATTAAGAAAAATCCCTAGAAGCTTAATTTTTATTTCTAATTATAAAAAGAAAACCTAAAAACCTAATTTTTGAAAAGTCCCAAATTAAGATTTTTATTTAAAAACAACTAAGTGATATTTTTTTTTTATTTTCAAGAAAAACCCTAAAGATTTTATGAAATATGCAATGTTCTACATGATGAATCTTTTATATAGAAAAAAATGCTTAAAACATAAAAAAAAAAAGAAGAAAAAAAAATTCCTAATCTTAAAAAAGATACCTAAATCATAGAAAAAATGCATAACCATAGAAAAGATGTCTAAACCATAAAAAAAAAGTCTAAACTATGAAAAAAATATTTAAACTATAGAAAAAAAAAATCTAAATTATGGAAAAGATGTTTGAATCATAAAAAAGATATTTAAACTATAGAAAAGATGTTCAAAACATAGAAAAGAAACCTAAACTATGGAAAAGATATCTAAACTATGGAAAACAAGCCTAAACTATAAAAAATAAAGCTAAACTATAGAAAAGATGACTTACTGTAAAAAAGAAGTCAATTAAAGATTTTTTTTTTATTTTATGAATATCAAAATGATTTTTTTTTATCTAGAAAACCCTAACATGCCTAATGCAATTTTTCTAAATTAATACGATATACAAAGAACGAGATTTTGTAAAATATGAGATTTTATAAAAATGTCATTTTGAAAATATGAAATCTAAAAAAAAAAACTAAAATTTAACTTAACACTTGTTCACTAGACATTAATACTATAACTAATTACTAGTAATTAAAGACATGATAAAAATAAAAAAAAATTAGTACAAGTCTTAAAAATAACTACACATATACTAAGAGAGATAAAAATAAATAAATAAGACAAGTTATAGACAATAATTAAAAACCAATATTATGTACCTGCAAGGCAAAGCACGTAAAGTTGATGAAAGGGAACAGATCTTATCGCACGCACAACTATAGAATTGGTCTAAGGAGTGGGTCCAAGCGTATTTTTAACAAATGTGTAATTATTTTCTTTTTGGCTCGCACCATGCAATCCCTATTTATAAACTCGAAAACAAATCTTTTGAATCGAATCGAATCGAATCTAAATTGATAAAGATCCAAAATAGATTCGAATCTTACAAATCTTGATTTTATTAGATTCAACGTTATTGTATCAGATTTGTTTTTTTTTTTCGATAACTATTTAGTCAAGATTCCATCAAATTAATTTTTTTCAAATTTTTTCTTTTTTAGTTTTCCAACAATTTTCTATTTTTTTGTCTTTTTTTATCATTTTTCAATTTTTTTTTATTTTCTAAATTACAACCCTAAAAACAAAAATTATAACTACTATGGGCAAAAATCGAGTGTCTGCAATAAGCAACAACTGAGAAGAAAATAAAACCAACCTAAGCTGAAAAGAGGCAATAGTAGAAGTATTGATGTTGAGGACTTAGGAAACCAAAGAAGAGAGCTGAGGCTGAGAAGAAACATGGCCGAGTAAAGCTCCAACAGAAGTGGCCAATCCAAAGTGAACCAACCGACTTAGAATGCTAGGGATGAACCCTAAACACTTGGCTGAGGACTTGATAATATAAAGCTTAAGTTACCGACTTTCAGTGGAAGTTGTTAACTTGAAGAGTTCTTAGATTGGGTTCCTTGAGTTAAGAAGTTGTTTGAATGCTACGAATGTAATGATCGAACAAAGGTTAAGCTGGTTTCATTATCCCTTGTTGAATATGCAAGCCTTTGGTGGTATAAGTTAGTAGCTATGTGAGATGTCGAAGGAGAAGAGTCGATGAGAACTTGGAGACTTATGAAAAGATTGATGAACCAACGCTTTGTGCTGACATACTTCAAGCAAGAGATGCTCCATGCTTTCCAACACTTGAGGCAAAGTCGAAACATTGTTGAAGAGTATCTACAAGAGTTTGAGACCTTAATGACGAGATGCGAGATTGTCGAGCCACAGGATTGCACCATTGCTAAGTTTCTAAGTAGACTTCGAGATGACATTTTTGAGATAGTTGAATTGCAACTATTTAACTCCTTAGACGTGATGATCCATCTGGCATTGAGAGTAGATAGATAGAAGAGGAGAAGGCATCAAAGGCTAACCAACTGACCTTAACAAGTTAGCCTTGAACCTAAGAGATATGTCGAGAGAAGAGGATTAGAGAAGAAGATGGAGAAAGGTGAGTCTAGCCAACCTAATCAGGCTGAGACAAGGAAGCTAAAGAAACAGAAAGTACCTAGCACTAAGATCTAAGATGTTAAATGCTTCAAATGCTTAGGTTATAGGTATATTACTTCTCAATGTTCGAATAAAAGGGTCATGATCTTGAAGGGTGAAGGACTTGAAGCTCAAGTAGAGAGTCAAAGTGACAAGAGTTTGGGAGACGAATTGATTGAAGAAAATGCCTATGTTGATAATTTGGATGAACTCTTATCTATGACAAGTCAACGAGCTAACCTGAAAGTAGATCTTAGAAAAAGGGAAAATTTATTTCATATTCGATGTTTAGTGAATGGGAAGACCTGTTCCTTAATTGTTGATGGAAGAAGCTGCACCAACATCATTTTTGCCGAGCTAGTAGAGAAGATGAAGATGCTGACCTACTTACATTCCTTACCTTATGGATTGAAGTGGTTCAATGATAAGGGTATGGTCCATGTGCATAAAAGAGCTTGAAAAGCACTTAAGGATAGGCAATACGAGGATGAGATTGACTTCGATGTAGTACCTATGAATGTAACAAATTTACTTCTTGGTTAAGCTTGGGAATGCGACTGGAAAGTGGTCCATGATAGCTTCCTTAACACTGATACAGTTTGGAAGGATGGAAAGAGTTATTGCTTAACCTTCGTAAGCATTGAGGAAATCCAAAGTCACTCGACACCTAGGCTTATGCTCATTGTTTAACGTCGAGAATGACTTCTTTTTAGACCTATGACAATGATAGAATCAGCTTACGACGATCCTTAAGCCAAGGACGACATGTTGAGATTCGAGGTAGACTAATAAGATGTTGAGGCCTACCAACTTTTATTAAGGCCGTACTAATAAGAGAAGGCCGAGGGATATTGGTACCACTTGACAACAGACTTATTGTCTACCGAGAAGGTGAGAAACCTTACAGCCGGGGCTTCGGGGCTAAAGATCCATTCGGTACGGTATTGAAAGGCTAGTGTCGACTAATTATAGCACTCGAAAATTGTAGGCCAACCTTTTAGGTATCTCGGCCAAGTATTGTGAGATTTTAGGGACTCTTACTCGAACCTAGACATCTAACCGCCGACCCCGCTCAATTTGGATCTTGCTCCTTCCAGGACAGGCTGAATGATTACATGCCGACTTCTTTTGTTAAACGCACAATTTTGTATTCTTTATACATATTTTCATTATTTTAATTATGGGCCCATTCTTTAGGGTTTAAGGCCTTGTATATTATTTATAGTTTTTCCACTAAGGTTTTAGCACCTGCTATAAATAACAACATTTGTAAGCAGCCAGACAGTGAAGAATATATATACAGTGATTATACTTAAAACTTTCCTCTTTTTAGCAAGGTTATTCTTGAGCTCTTAGAACTTGCATTTGTAGGATTATTGAGTATTGATTCACTTTTTAATCTTTTTTGTGTTCTTATCAATCTTAACGCCAGTTAGTGAGTTGCATCTAACTCTCATTTGAATCCTGAGTGACATTTAGTGTTTGTGATTTGTATTGAACCCTATTTTGAGCTTAACCCTAGATTGTGTTTGTGTCTTGGTATGTGATATCCATATATATTCACTGTCAAAACCCCTATTTTAACTCTTGTTCTTCATACCCACTTGAACCCTGACCATCCTGGTTCTAGTTTGTTGCCTATACATACGTTGAGCCATATCATCTTAGTTATGTTCGTAACATCTTCCATAGCAAAAACACAAGCGAGTATGGTTGTGTTATCAGAACCTCCAGTCCTCTTGGTCCTTGTCCAAACTATGGATAATATCTGGAGAAGTGACCATTTCTACCACATTTGTTACACTTCACAGATTTCATTTTAGGGCATGCTCGTAGCATATGGTTTTGATCTCCATATATAAAACATTTTCCTTTAAGCTGAGTACAGTTTGTCGGAAAATGATTTGCGTTGCAATTCCAACACTTGACATTACCATCTTTGTCATAAAAAATAAAACCAAGCATTGATTGTACTGGGCTACTAGCTAAAGTTGCTCGTTTCCTTCTCTTCTGTCTAGAAGTGCTAGCGACATCAGGATATGATCTCTTAAATGATTGACTAGGTCGACAACTTTTATTGATCTTTTAACTTCACATCGCTTGCATTCTTACATGGTTATCTACCAATTATCTTGCCTCATCTACTGTAAGCCCCTAAAATTGTGTTTAGAATAACCAAGTCTAGATTTAGGGTATTTAGGGAAAGTTATTTGATTGAGCCTAAAATTTATGACTAAAATAGTAAAGTTAGTTGAAGTGACTTAGTGAAGTTAGATTTTGAAAATAGCTTTGAAAATAGCAACCCAAAATCTCAATTTTACTAGTATGATTATTTAATATAGTGCCAAATTGCTCAGAATCTTTAAAATCGAGCTCGGAATATAATGAGAATTTAGAGATAAGTTAATTAAGTTATAAAAAAAGATAATATATTATAATTATATTATAAATAATAATTATACCCAGTATAAATAATAATTATACCCATAAATTAACCCTAAATTACTAAATTGTGTATATTATGTGTCGAAATCATAAAAATAAATAAGAAATATATTTTAAAAATAAAAGATATGTTAGAAACATTAATATATGAGTGTAAATACACGTTATGTGTGATACATATATTAGATATATATATGTATATTAATAAATATAAAAATATTAGCATAATATACATATAATACTATTAAATAAATCAAAAACTTATCTAAATGGATGCATCAACCCTAGATTTATTTAGAGAATTACTGTGGCAGCTTTATAGAAATCTAAAGAGATGACTCACTAACAAATTAATAGCAAAAGGACACCCCCCACCTTAGGAATTAGGGAGGAAAAGGAATAAAAAAATATATAAAAAATTATTTCAACCGACTTTAATGCTATAANTAAACTTTGATTGTAAATTATAACTCTAGATGTGAGATGTTTATATAAATACTATTGTGTTATGAGATAAAAGATTATATAGAATAAGTATTTTGTAAAACTATACCATAAGTTTGATTATTCACAAGTATCAGAATGGATGCTTCAAGCTAGTTGAGTTGTGTACATCTTATGTGGACTATATTTACGATAGCAACTGTAAGGTCAGCTTCTATCTTAGGTTAGTTTATACGGTGCGACTGTTATGACTCTTCTTGTTTGAGGCACAACATCTACCACCTCATTATAAGTGGTGAAACCATAATTTAATAGCTTGCAACACATTATAAGGTCAAATCCAATAAGGAACAAATCCTTCTTTAATTCAATATTATCTTGATATGAATCAAGTGCATATTGCAATAGTTTATTAAACTTAGTTTCATATTGAGTTATACTCATACCTCTCTTCCTTAGCTCAAATAAATCTGGTACCATCCTGTTTTGAACACCATGGGGAAAATACTCTTTTTTGAATTCCTCTTTAAACCTTTGCTAAGTAATATTATTCTCCAATTGTCTTGCTTTTGAGTCCCATCATACTTTATTAGCTAACTTTAACATAATGGTATCATATGATAACTTTTGAGATTCAAGGACTCTAAAAGTCTCAAAACTCTATTTAGTTTAGGCTAGCCAATCATTAGCTAGTGCTAGCTTACCCATTCCTCTCTCAAAGTAACAACTGGCTTTTATAAACGCAAAAAGCTTATTTACCTCTTGTAGTTGTTTCATTTTTTGTTCAGCCTCTTATGGTCTCCATTTCCCATATTATTGCTATTTATAAGATGCTGAATCAACATTCCTTGTTGTCTCATCATCATATGCATACTAGTAAGTATTTATCCAATAAGTATATTCTCTTGTAGAGGTTGTAGGGGTATATCCTTTCTATTTTGTTCCCTTAGGGGTGATGGTACTCGTGGTAGAGGGTTTTGATTTTCCTTGGTTCCTTCATTATGGCTTTTATTTCCAAGAACAACCATACTTACTTAATATTTATAACTTATAAATCTGTATACATATCTATTTATAAGTTATCCCATTCCTTAGTATTTATAAACTTTTCAGAAATTAGTAAATTCTTATAATTTGTGCTTATATAAAATAGTAGTAACAATATATTTTAAACTAAGTACGTAATAGATCTAACTTCCACTATTAACTTGATTCAACCTTTACATCATTGTAGTTGATTATAGCATCAAGAATAAAAAGGTATAACTTGATAAACTCTTGAAAACATACATAAGATTTTACAAATTGATTATATCATTACTTACATAATTTGGTATAGACTCGATATTTACAATTGTATAATACAAAAGATTACATCAACTCGGTTACATTAGACTTGATTACATCAGACTCTTTTACAACATACATCTAACTTGATCCAAAAGCTACAAAATACATTAAAAGTAAAAAATACATCAATTTCAACCAAAATTGCTACTGGATCACCTAAATGTCTAATTAAACAAAGTTAGTCATCCAACTATGGCTAACCCTCATTTGAACAATCTATGGTAGCTGCCTAATCAAAGGGATCATAATCCATATGACCTCCTACTACATTATCTTCCTCCTCACCTACTGATTCAAAACTTATTGATAGTGCTTTTGGACTCTTGGGAATCATAATCACCTCATGTACCTCATTGTCATTAGACTCAACTATATTTCCATTCCTTATCCTAGTTATCCTGATGTCACTGATGTCAGTAATCACTTGCATAACTAAAGCATGAATATCTACACTAAGTTCATTTTCATTTTCTATCTTTTGCTCCTCTTCTTCAGGTTCTTCTTCCTTGAGTTCTTCTTCCTTCGAATCCCCCTTAACATTAGCCTCTTTCTCTTGATGATTACTTTGTGCATCTGAATAGGCTGCTTCTTGAGGTTCTATAGGTGGTGGGTTTTCTTGTAGTTATTCTTAAATCTCAAGCTCAGCATTAGGTTTAGGATTAGGTTCTAGAGGTATCTCTATGCCTACTTCAGTAGGTTCTAGAAAACGAGGGAACCAATCGATAATTCCTAGTGGATAATATCTAGGAATGCATGGAATGCCAACATGAACATGCTAGTTGGGTAAGGTCTCCCTCTTCTAATCTAGTAAGAAAATATCTCAAGAGTATCATCAAAGATATAATACCCTCTCTCTCTAAGCATCTTTACTCGAAAGCTACTATGGTAATATACCTATTATACTGAGACCCTGAACTTATCTCCATCTTCGCCCATTGATCCTTCCAACTATAACACATGAAATTTATCAATAATCTCATCCATTGTCTTGAATATGTTCCAATTAACTAACTCTAAAAGTAACTGCTACATCTTAACCCTATAGTTGATAGTTGATAAGGGACTTCTTTCCATTCCAACTAAATTGTATCAAGCTAAGTATTAACTCTCCCCTTTGGCCCTGTAATTAAACTTAGAATTAATTAACATTCATTACACTAAACATTATACTTACTTCTATTTTAATATGCTTAGTATAGTCTTTTATAGCCCATTAAATTCTACCTACTCTCAATGTTCCTATGATGTCTATTTCTTTTAAACTATGACGCTTCAAAGCAAGTTCATTAGAACTACGCTTTGATACTAACCGGGAACTGTTACTCCCCAAAGTCGTAGAGTTACAATAGTCTCGCAGTGTAAACCAATCTATGATAGTAACTGATCTTACAGTTTCTATCATAGATATAATTTACACAAGACATCCACGACTTTTCATTTTGAAGTAAATAGCTCAATTCAAATTTATACTAACATTTACATAAAAAGCAAGAACCCTAAGTTATGTATATATATAATTACATTTATATTGTCGTAGAATTCTCATAAAATTATACATATTACGACAGTTTGATAACTGACATATTAAATACTAGTTCATTTACCTAAAAGTACTAATAGAACAGTAAAAGACTCAATCGTACAACCAATTGATCCTTACTCTCCTATAGCTTCACAAAGAAACTAGCCTTAAGATAATTATACATTTTAGGTTATGATTTAACTCAATTTTTCATATATATATATATATATTATTTATTACTAATTCATTCTAGGTTAGTTTAGGATTTGGTTTTTGAATCTAGTTTCAATTTAGGTTTTAAATCAATTCTAACTACGAGTATTATACGTAAATCTTAATTATGCGTTTTGAGCCCTAATGTGAAATTAATCATGTTAGACTCGAGTATCCTAAGAATAACTTTTGGTTCTTAGTCAGTATTTTAGTTCATACAGTATACTTTAATCCTCGTTTATGTATCGAATTTACTCCCGATATGAGAAAATTTTAAATTTTTGTATAATTACCTAAATTTATGTTTCCTATTAGATTTAATATATATATATATATATTATTATTATTATTATTATATTATCCAATTTAACCTAATTTTTTATATTTATTATAAGTCTAATCCCACATACTATTAAAATTACATATATTTATTATTAAAATTACATATATTTACTATATAATACTCTTAATAATTACATCTAATACTCCAAATGCTACAATTAACATACCACATTAGATATGAACATCTTAAAACACCTATAAAACACCAAATTATACACTAAATTAGTAATAATTCAGTTAACTATTAATTAAACCCAAAATCACTAATTATATATATATATTTAAAAGGCCTAAAAATTAGTTAAATTTTTTGAAAATTCATTTCTAAAAAAGGGCTTTGTAGTATTGTTTTACATCTCTTAAGTAGTTTATATAAAAATTTTGAGCTTAAAACTATACTCCTAACACTATTTATTTCTAAATCAAAACATACTTAAGTTTACACGATTTCTTAAGCATTATATATTTCCAGATATAATTGAATCAAACCAATATTTTTCCTTAAATTTACATACATAAAAACATCATAATACTAAATTTCATAATTTTTTGGATAACATTGATAATTTTAATAAATTAAACAAATTCAAGTTGAAATAGGACTTACCTGGCTGTTAGACTTTTGGCCACCAATGGTGGTCCTAAGGATATCGATTAGACTAGGTGGTGGTGGGAGGGTGGTTTGGTGGTAACGATTCGGTTCCAGTTAGCTATGGGTCATGAGTTTGGTCTAAATGCCTTAATTGCATAATTTTTTTTCTAAATTTTTGAAAAAAGCCCTAATCTTCTCTTTTTCAGTTCTCTCAATTTTTTTCACACTCTAAACTGACCAAATCAGCTTCTGATAGAGTTTGAGTATTTATAGAGCTCCATGGAATTTTTTCTTGTTAATTTTGAGTTGATATTTACTTTATTTCTTCCCATTTTAACTTTCTGGTTAGTTTTTTTTATTGGTTTAATTTTTCCTTCTTAATCCTAACATGCCACGACCTTGATCTAGACAATTCTCCACTTATTTTATTTTATTTTTTCTTGATTTTTTTGTAATTTTCTTTAATTATTTGGCATTTTTTCTGAAATTTTTTAGATATTTTAAGTAATTTTGTGTATTTTTACCTTCATATAAATATATATAGAGTATAAGTAAATACTCTTAAATATTATTTACGTTATTCTATAATTTTTAGTATGTATATAATTTATCTCTAACGACTCGTTAGTTATTGGGATTTATTTTACGCATTTCTGATAAATAATGAGTAATACACTTATAATTTGATAGTATAATATTATATTATTTTATTACTTATTTTCTTAAATTCAAAGTTACAGAGTTACTTTTACTAATGTTTCTAACGTTATTATATTAATTTAGGTTTGATTAGATTTTTTAACCGATCACTCTAAACTCTATGTATTAAATCCAATCCTATAGTTGCAAGGCTTACAGCTTCTTCACTTATCACCATACGTGTTATCACATCACTAAGATTGCCTACTCCTCTTTCATTTCACTTCTTCTCTTAATCATCCCGTAAGTGCTATTTAGGTCAAGTCATTTCCTTTTATGCTACGTGTAGCGTATTTATCATGCAGCACACACATAACCTTCATACTTAAACCTTCACCCTTACATTTTTGGTAACTCTACTAGGGAGGGAAGACTTGACATTCACATCATGGTACCACTAAAGAGAAGGTCAGTTGATCCTATTAACAATGTAAATCAAGAGCAAGATATCACTACTGTGACTAGTGACCCGAATCTACCTCCAATTGGACGTAAGAATTAAGAAGACAGTATCTAAGAAACTATTCTTAGCAATGTGCAATTGGCATGTGAGCCACGCAAGACAAATTGGAATTTGAATGAACTTATGGTGATGTTCACTTAATGTGCACTTGCTTTGGTCGCCTTTACTACCATGTAATAAGGAGCAACTACTTCCAATCTCTCCAATATAGTGCAACAACATACCTTGCAAGCTCTTCAACCATTTAATCCTTCTATTATCAATGAGCAAGTTACTCCTAGAGTTAAGGAGCAACTTCTTGTGGTAGCACTCACAACTATACAAGATTCCTTGTTTGAAGTAAGGAATTAGGGGGTGTAGATTGAAGGTTCATCATCTTTACATGTACCACATGTCACAATTGTTGACTCTATGCAACCAACGGCCATGAATCCTATACCCACATCCTCTACACCAATAAATCTCTCTTTTATGTATCTTACCCTTGTGATATTAGTTAGGGCAAATGCATTTAGCTAAAGGGGTTCGTTTGTGACAAAAGAAGATTTAGACATGTACTTGGAGGAAATATAGGCAAAGTCCACAACTAAATACCGGAATTGAAGTTTTCATATCATTAGTGCATTACTTTGAAGCTGTATCTTAAGGACTATGTAAGTTTAAAGTTCATGCTGTTCAATAGCAAGAAGGGGAGTGCAAAAGAATACTTGTTAAAATTCATTAAGACCCTTAAAGTATATTGTCTAAATGACAATTTAAAATTGAAAGAATTTTCTAAGTTGCTCTTTAAGAAGGCATATACCTAGTATTTTAATATCTCTCTAGGATTAGTGGATTCATGGGGTATAAGTGTAAGATGTTTATGAAAAAGTTTTTCTCTATCGAGAAAGGGTTACTGATACTAACATGGGAAGAATTTGTCAGAAGCCTAAAGAAAGATCTCATAGACCATATCAAGCAATTTAAGGAGCATTCCTTCAATATATAAGACATTTGCAATGAGAGGAAGTTGATTAAGATTTGCATTTAAGGGATGTTTATTGGGTACATGGTCTATCTTTAGAATCTTTCGTTGGTTTCCTTTGCTGTGCACATATGAAGGACCAACAATTCAATGGTGCGACAAAGCAATAGAATTGGAGGGTTCTATAAGTGTACTTTATTGGTGAATGTGTTCAAGGTGAGCCGTAAAGGGGAGTAAAGAGACCCAGCAATGATAAGCCAACCAACTCTAAGCCATCATTGACATATCCTTGCCCGATTGTCAAAGTGCATCGAATGCTTGACTAGTGGTTGTGTAATGGAAGTATCAAGCTTCTGAGGGTCAAATGCCTCCCTATGAATGAAGAAAAGGATGCTCTTAAGTATTGTAGATTTCACTGGAGTGTTGGTCACTTGATGAAGGATTACTTCACCTTGAAGAAAACATTCAATAAACGAGTTGCACGTAGTGAGTTGATTATTGGTAACAATGATGTTAGGAATAATCCTCTTCTTAATCATAACAACTAAAGAGGTGCTATCAATGCCATTAGCCACAATCCAATCATGACTGAAATGATTGATGCATAGGTCGTTGGAAATCATGAGTGTAAGGGAAAGTTAACTAAATTGTGAAGATGAGTATCTGCCTATTGTTATGACATTATTAAAGATTGCAAATTTTAGAAATTTTTTTGACTTATTAGTGTTTGTCGAGAAGGCCAGCCTTACAACAGTAGTTGCACTCATACATATCTCTAAGGGTCAGTATGTGGAGTGTAGTACAACATAACCTATGAAGAGAATAGCTAACGTGCATGAAAATGCCATCTTGTTCACTGAAGTAGATATGTGCATGAAGAAACCTAATCATAATTGCTTACTATATGTAGAGGGCGTGCTTAACGGCTACTTAGTCAAGAGGACGTTCATTAATAATGCTTCTACCTTGAATATAATGCTAATGAGCACATTTAAGGTTACTAAATTAATATCTAACATTTAATGAAACAGCCTATCTCGATAGATGGCTTCTATCATGCCCCTATGTATTTCATAGAACACGTTAATGTTGATCTCAAAGTTAGGCTTATCTATGGCAGTACCACTTTCCATGTGATTGACGCGCTCATCCAGTACTACTTGCTTACGGGAAGGAAGTAGCTATACGATCACAACTTTGTTCCATTGATATTGCATCAGTGTATCAAGAGTCATTGCAAAGGAAATGACGTGTTTATCTTAGCTACCAAAAATATTTTCGAGCAACATAAATTGTACTTTACTGAGTTAGCTTACTTTGATGAATTTGCCGAGGAAGGCAAAACCATAATAGCTAAGCCTTTTAGTGTCCCATTACCAACATGGGAAGAAGATTGAAAGGGTCAACAAAAGAAAAGAAGGATGCACGGTCGCTGTAGGGGAGGAAAGAAGAATAAGCAATCTAGTGGAATTGAAATCTTTATTAGGGAAGACAAGTGAAGAGTATATCGCTAATGACAATTTCAAGGGTTTGAAAAGGTATATCTTTCTTCCTCAAATCCCATTCTTCTTTGAACCCATACCAATGCAAGAGGTTCAAGCCACCCTACAACAGTTGTAAGATCAAGTAATGCCTCAAGTTAAGGAAATAGAAGAATTGGATCTAGTGTAATGATGGCTAATCTTCATAGATAAGAGTTTACCATAGGAAATAAGAGTTCATGTTGTTAAGCTATTGAAAGAATATAAGGATGTGTTTGCATGGACATATGAAGAGATGCCAGGGCTGGATCTTAGCCTTGTGGTGCATAGATTAAATATCACTCCAAGAGTTATACTTATAAAGTAAGGACAAAGGATCTTTTGATCTAAAATTGAGGTGCAAATTAAGACAGTGGAAAAATTATTATGAGCTGGATTCATAGAGCCAATTGAACATCCTACTTAGCTTGCTAACATTGTTCTAATGAGAAAGGATAATGGGTAAATAAGAGTATGTGTAAACTTTCAGGATTTGAACAAAACTTACCTAAAAAATGACTTCCATTGCTAAATGTAGACACCTTAGTAGATGTTACTGTGGGATATGAGTTACTTTCATTCATTAATGGTTTCAGTGGCTACAATCAAATCAAGATGGTAATAGGAGATGCAAAGCACAACACTTTTTGAACCCTAGAAGGGAACTTTTACTATACGGTAATGCTATTTGGACTTAAGAACATGGGTGCCACTTATCAAAAGGTGACAACTGCCATATTTCATGATATAATGCACAATTTCACGGAAGATAACGTCAATGACATAGTCGTTAAGTCTAGGTAGATGTTTGATCATATGATCCATCTACAAAAGTTTTTTGAGTGATGTTAACCTGTATATGCTTCGTATGAATCCACTTAAATGTGCTTTTGAGGTTTCTTCTAGGAAGTTTCTTAGGTTTGTTATCCATAGAAAGGGGATTCATATCAACTCTACAAAGGTCCAGGCTATTAGGTCTATGCCTTCCCTTACTATCCTAAAGGAGTTGAAGACTTTCATGGATAATCTCTCTTAAATTAGAAGATTTGTGCCTGCACTTATGGAGATCTCATACCCTTTGCATCAACTCCTAAAGAAAGGAACTTCATTTGAATGGCAACAAGCCTATAAGGATACAGTTTAGAAGATTAAGAAGATCCTCACTTGCCCTCAAACCATAATGATGCTAATCAAGGGGTTGCCACTATTCCTATACCTGACTTTCACTAATAGGTCCATTGGGGCCTTACTTGCCTAGGAGGTAGATGATCAGGAGCGACTTGTATATTATTTGAGTAGAACCCTTCAAGGAAGTGAGGTTACTTACCTAACTTATGAAAAGCATTGTCTTGCATTAATATTTGCCTCGTAAAAGTTGCAGCACTACTTCTTAGCATACTAGATCAATTTGGTGACTCGTTTACACCCAATCAAATACTTGCTATCACCACTAGTCTTATCTTAATGGATTACCAAGTGGTTACTACTACTTGGAGAATTTGACATTCTAGTACAGTTTCTTAAGGCCATCAAGTCACAAGTGTTGGTTAATTTACTAACATAATTTCCAAATGCACAAGAAGACTATTACAAATGCCATACTAGTAAAGTTCCATGAAGATTCCTTGATGAGTGAGAAAGGTGTTGAGTGGTAGCTTTAGTTTCATGGTTTTGCTAGAAGCAAGTCAGAATTGTGCTGACCTCACTCAAAGGGTAAGAGATGTCGTTGGCATTTAAACTTGACTTTCATTGTACTAATAATGAAGTCGAATATGAGGCTTTGTTACTTAGATTAATATTTGTGCAAGAGATTGGGGCATACTGTCTATGCATTTGCAGTAATTCAAATCTAATTATCAAGCAAGCCATTAGTTAATTTAGGTTAAAGGAGCCTACATTAGCGCCTTATAGGCTTATATTGTAGGCTATGGTTAGAAAGTATGATTTAGTATGGTATGAGTATACAACTTGATCCTTGAATAGGTATGCAGATACATTAGCTATGTTGGCTTCCAATTTTTCTATCTAAGATGAAGATGATAATTTGAAAGTCTAGGAAATTAAGAAATCCATACCATGTATAACTTTGAATCTTCTTGGTGAAAATGAGGAAGCGCATGATGACTGGTGTGTCTTACATAAGGAACAGTTAGTGTACCCTAGTGTAGCTTTTGTTTTGACATTGAAGAGCTTTGTCAAAGTAAATGGGGCATTACACTATAAAGGTGTAGATGGTGTTTTATCTCATTACATTGTCACTAAGGAAGCTTACCTCAAGCTAGATAAATATCACCAGATTTGGTATGGAGAAGAAGGGTTGCCATTATATCATTGCATTCAACATATAGGTTATTGTTGGCCATCAATGGTGAAAGATGCACTTTACATATAAGCAAATTGTCCTAAGTGCTTTGAGCTACTTGACTAGAATGAGTATAATTTCATATCTAGTGCTTAAGACTGGAGGCATCCATACATTAACTATTTAAAAAATAACATGTTCCCTACGAATAGTGCAAATGCCAAACTAGTAAAGCGAAAGGCAAGAAAGTATTTGATTCATGAAGATGAACCGTACAGGGTTTTATTCATGGGTAAGTCTCTTAGATGTATTGCATCTCTCAAAACAGAAACAATCTGGATTGAAGTTTATGTGGGGGAGTGTGGAGAACATTAAGGAGGGAGGAAGTTATACTATTATTTACTTGATAAACAGTATTATTGGCCGACAGTGGAAATAGACGCTTTCAACTTTGTTAAGAAGTGTGTTGTCTACTAACCGTATGGTGATGCTATACATATAACTATGGTTACACTCCATAATATAATGACTCCAAGGCCCTTCTACACCTAGACATTTGATTTGATTGACCTTATATATTTGCCATACAGAGGTTACATCTGGATCTTAGCGGGGACTAAATGTTTTACCAAATGGATAAAAGTCAATCCTTTAAAGAAGGAAATAGGACCAGTGGTTGTGAGCTTCATAAAGGAAAACATTATATATAGATTTGAGATCCTGAAGTGCATCTTGTTCGATAATGGCACTCCTTTCATCAATTCATATGTTCACTACCTGTTGTCCTCATATGGCATTGATTATGTAAAGTCTACTCCTTATTACATGTAAGGAAATGACTAAGTTGAAGACGTGAACAAGAATTTGTTAAATGTTCTTAGTTATATAGTCCATGATAACCATAAGCAATGGCATAAGAAACTACCCCTAGAAACTCCTTTTTCTCTAGTATATGGAGTAGAAGCAGTGATCCCTATAGAAGTTTTGGTCCCATCTGCTCAACTAGCCTAAATGTTGAGCTTGAACCTAATACTTTGCGAATACTAAACCTATAAGTACTAGAGGAAAGGCGAGATTTGAATAAGCGCAACTTGATTAATTATCAATAGAAGGTTAGTGTGGCTTGTAACCACCTGGTGAAGAAATAGTCCTTTTAGTAAGGCGAAGTTGTACTATAATGGCTTATCATATGTATTGAGGTATTCTAGTGCCTAAATTTACACCTAAGTAGGAAGGACCATTCATTATTGAAGAAGTTTATGATAGTGGGTATTGCAAACTTCAAAATCCAAAGACGAATGCTATTACAACTCTTGTCAACTTTTAGTATATCAAAAAGTTTCATTTGTTAAAAAAAAAAAAAGAAGTTCCAATAAAGCTAGAATGATGAAATTTGCAACTTGAAATCATGCGAGCTTGTTTTGCATATTTATCTCTACTATTGGCTCTTTTATGCACTATACATTAGAGGAAATTAACAACGTATTAATATATGTACAATGTTGCTACTTAATAAGAGACTTGTCTCCTAAGTAGTGCAATGTGCATTTATCTTATGGGCTATTGACTGGTTGAAGTATTGATTCCCAAAAGCACCATATAATGTTCTATTGAACAAAACAATGACTCACATCATTTAAGTATGTATTTGTAGAGCATGTTAAAATGGTTAACTAGTGGGAAAACCCCACTTGACTAGTGATGAGATGGTTTAATGGAACATTTGTGTAAATCATTGCTATTGGTTGTTTATCTAAAGCATTGCTTGCAAATGAGAATAAATTTCCAATGCGTAAGGCTATTTTAAAATTTTAGTAGGTTGGGAGGCTATCTCTTATTATTATTTGTTAACTTGTAAAGTGTTGCTAAGGAAATACAATATTTTCTGAGTGCACAGTAGTATAAACTTTTATGAGCTTGCCAAATCAAAGAGCGACTTATCTCAATTCATGATGTAACACATGAGGAAATGAGTCTAGCTCAATTGGTCAAGGCGTGCATGCAGGAGCACCAAGTTTTGGGTTCGAATCACACATCACATACTATTCTTCATCGACTATGGAGTTTGATACCATTAGGCTTATCCACTTGTCATCATACGTGTTAGAGCTCCACTATAACTGCCTACTCCTTCTTCCTTTCACTTCTTCTCTTGATCATCCTGTAAGTGCTATTTGAGTCAAGTCACTTCCCTTTTTGCTATGTGTAGTGTGTTTATCACGTAGTACATACATGACCTTCATATTTAAACCCTTACCCTCACAACTAATAATAAACATATAAGATTATCTAGGTTTCTTGAACTTAATAACTGACCTATCAAAGAATATAATAAAAAGAAGTACATAAATTATTGAGGGGCCTAAGTTTATTGAAAAAAGTTAACAGTGATCCAAATCTTATAATCAATCTAAATAATTAGCCTTCTCCATTGTTAGGGTCAGTCCTTTCAATATGTTTTACAATTACAGTTGTCCTCTTAACAATTGTTTAAACAAATCCTGTTGAACTCATGGATGTACATGTACCAGCGTACATCTTATTGCTCGTTTTATTATAACATAAAAATTATATAGAAGATCGTTCCTTGGGGCCTAAAGTCAACTGTAGTAGCTTAATTCTTTTATTTTTTGGCTAGCAAAGTGCAACAACCTAATTATTACAAAACTTGATCAATATTATTGTGGGAAAAGGTTTTAAGTTCATCAGGTTAGCCAACTAAACTGGTTGTGTAGATGATGATTATGAGAAAGTTGTAATGCCTTGAAACTTAGAATGCTACAGTCTGCCACGTATCCCTAGCTTCTACTGATACGTCAAGCACCTAGGAACCTACAAACTGTCCAAGATCTGCAGAATACATAAAATCTTCTTACTTACAAATAATAATATGTTAATTTACCAATACCAACTCCTCAATCATTAGTAAAAGAGTAACATAAATTCTCATTTAATTCATCTTACATTAGGATGTTACATTACTTGCTTAAATAATGAAAATATGACAACTTAACTAGAGTTCTCATACTCTATAAGTAACATAAACCACATAACCAATAGGAGTCACAAGCAACTCCATTCCATAGTTGGTAATAAAAATCAAATCTCAGCTTTGGTCCATGCTAATCATCTATTCTATATGCACCTTACCCATCTTAGAGTAGAAATTTTCTTTCTCTTCTTAATTATGAACTCTATCGATACCATCATATCTTTTAGTAATATCATCTTAATATTAACTTGTAATTGAAAAATAGTAACCCCCATAAGGTGAGCTAACACCTAGTATAGGATACCACATACATGCATATGCTCATACATGTAACGAGTCAAGCACATACATACAAGTATCAACATAAATGCAACAAATAACCGGTTTTAAATCTTGTCATTTAAGTTTATAAATAATATAGTTTTAGCATCCTAAGACTTAAGGTTATTAGTGATCTCTATACATATAATATATAAATACTACATAGGTATTGGTGTTAGGTCATCTCTAATGACATAAGTGTCAAAACCATCCTAGATCTACCTAAGTCATTTCAATACAGGATTTCACTAGGGACAGTGTTGCGCAAAGATCACCAGGTACCTCACCAATACTACTGAACCCTATTGGTAGGTAGTCGAAGCCAAGTACAAGTAGCAAATAGTTAAGTTCAAGTTTCATTTAAATCCAGTTAATGTACACTAATCTAGCACACATAATCAACAAACACATATCTCGTACTTGGAGCTCCTATCTCAAAAAAATCCGATATCACGCGTATCCTAGTACCTATTCAAAATATAAATGCTAACTTAGAATTTAATAAATTTCGTAACTCAATAGTTCTTTTTCCTTAACTCTACCATCTACTCTATTCTCTGAGTTTCCAAACCATACTCCATTTATCTTTCCAATATCCTTACTAGTGTACACACACACATGGTATGCATGTTGACAACACACACACATACTCAACCTCATGCCATACCTGATGTACACATAAACACATATTTCACACATACATCACCTAACATACGAATGCACTACGTCCACCATATGCTATTACACACATAATGCACGTCGTCGCATGATCACAATTGTACACACAATCACATGCACTACGTAGCGTACAACAATTCTATGATATACATATAACCCTCGAAAACCTAAAAGAAAAGTACTTGTAAAAATTGTGTAGAGGCTCAACTAAATCTGTCTCTTGGTGCATAAAACTCTACCCAGCAATTCTCGTACCACTCCTCTGAAAAGGCACAATTTTCTTGAGTTTCCTTTATCAAAATAGTGAAAAAAGGAATTCTTTAAGGAACGAGTGGTTACTTGTCTGGTTTCAAATTTCCTTTGTAAAAACCTACTTTTTGCTTTGATTTCCACCTTCCTAACTCCTTGAATCCGTATCTATAGATATTATTGAGGGTTCTCCTATGAGTTTTTTAGCATGACAAACTAAAAGAAACTATATAGAATAGTGGAGGAGGAAAAATAACGTATGGTAAAAGGTGTAAGTTTGGACTTTTCTCTTGGACAATTTCGCTTTTGGTACTTAAACTCTATTTACATGCTATATCAATGTCTGGATCTTTTTTCATGATAATATTGCCCCTAACACTTGATATTTATTTACTTATCATATTAATGTCTCTAAGTCAATATTCTATTATCTTATTCCTTTTCTTATTTTAAATTTATAACATTATTATTATTATTATTATTATATAACCCTTTTCTCTTTTTATTTTTTTATTTTATTTTATTTTATTTTTTGACTGGGTTTTACAAAAGTACTTTACCTTTACTTGAGGATTGCAGATAGACAGGATTTTGTTTATAGCTAGAAGTTTTATGTCTTATTAAGTTGATGATTAGTATTTCCCGTAAAAGCCCTAAAAAACCTTTGGAATAAATCATACACTAGCCAAAAATGTTTTGAATTAAGTTAAAATAGAAGATAAAACTTTTCAATACTTCAAATAATACAAAATATATACGGTATCATGATGCGAGATAGCTCTACCATTATTGCCTTATAGTTTGGCTGCACCATGGGAATCGGCTTTTCGTTACTCCATGACCATCCTTATTACATATGACTCGTATGGCAGCTAACATTACCTTACTTTAGTCCACCATCGATCTAAGAATTTTCACCGTGTCTGGAGACATGGAATGGAAAGGGGAGGAAAAGAAAGCAGACAAGAAAGACGACAAAGGAAAAAAAAGTTAGAAATGGAAAATGAAATTAAGGTTTGACAAAAGTAAAATAATAATATTCATTTTCTAAAATTCCAATGCACCCTTAATATTAAAAAGAAAGAGAAGAAGAAAGAGAGCCATTTGGAAAAGTAGACGGAAACAAGAGCAGCACAAAATGGAAATTCTCACTTTCCATTCTTCATGGCTCAGCAAAGCAAGGTATGCAGGTAAATAACATCCAATAAAAATTTAACATCATGTTAAGATAACTACTATAAATGGTTACAAATGGCTCTTGTTAAATTTTTATTTCTTTTTATATATCGCATTATAGTGCATTTAACGTACTACTTCTAATAAAATCTTTCTCAGAGTTAGAACGGGTTAAGAGGATGGAATTTTTCTTATTACTTGGCTGAAATTAAAGGACCAAGTCGCTTCCAAATAGTGTTCCATATTTTATTAGCAACAGATAATTATATATATTTGTAGGCTGTAGAAAAAGAACAATGATGTAACTTAATAGTGTTGGGAAAACACTACACTCTCGTTGTCAAGTTAACGCTACAAGCAGTTTGATTTCTGTCTGGAGGAATTCAAATTGGCTGCAACTTCAAAATAATGAGGACTAAAATATAAATTTATTATTTGAAATTCTTTTTAGGATCCGTAAAAATTTAATTGAGAAAAATTTTCTTTATAAGAACTTTATTAAAAGAAGTAATAAATTAGATTTACCTTTTCACAATCTTCATCATAATTACGATAAAATTTAAAATAAAAAAAAAAGACAATTGATTTAAACATCGGGTTTGAGATCAAAATATGTTAGATATAGATTCTATAGTTTTTCAAAAGTCAGATTTTAAACAAACGTAAATTAAATACAAAGCAAATATATATAATGTTCTGATAGGAAAAAAAAGAAAAGAAAGAAAACTCTAGAACACACTTGATCTGACCCTCTACATAGAAGAATCCCTAATATACCTAGGGTTCCGTTTTGGACGCGTACCACAACCTAAAAATGTTGACTAAAATACAATCCGAACGTAGAAATATATTAAGGTCAGCATCGTTCCAATTTGCTTTTTCACCACTTATACGACTTGTGTCATGCATTATGTCCAATATACTGTACCTAATTCTTTTACACGCATCAGACAAAGACAAAATACACCATATCAAATTTCATGGGTTTTTTTTTTTTTTCCTAATTTTCTCCGTACAAGGTTGGTAAATTTAGAAAAATGTACGTATATCATTGGACAAAGGATGGAAAAATAATATTGAGAGTTTGATAGTGATGAAATTTGATGGTTATGAAACATAGCTTGGAGTAGGCAATGAATAAATGATCCCAAGTTTGTTATAGTTTGAACCTGAAAAAATACCTTTTTTTTTTAATGCAATTTGCGCAAACAATTCTTGACTTGCTCTTCTTGTTGCCACAGCCCACAAACCTCAAATTGTACTAAAATTTTAATGTTCATGCGAATGGCAGTTGCGTGCTTATACCCAACTAGAGCATTTAATTATTTATTCACTAACTTAATAAACTACCATATATAACATAATATGTTATTCGACTTTCATTTTTATTTATCTTGATATCCCCTTAAAATAGCATGATATGACTCAATTTTCTGCCTGCCAAAATTAAAATTTCATAATGTTAATGAATGATTTCAAAGTGTCTCATGATAGATGGAGCAATCAGAAACCTTCGTGATTATTCAAGGACAAAAAATCTTTAAGGGAGGAAGAGTGAAACACTCCAAAATATTTTTTGTTTTCATAATAAATTAAAGTTATACATGGTACTAAAATATATGGATGTGTATAAATGCTCAAAGTGATTAAGTTTCATATGTTAAGTAACAACAATTGTGATTGCCAAATAAAACAAAGAGCATTAAGTTGTAGTTTTTATAAAAGAAAACTGGAATCTAATAATAGCTTAAATAAAGCCGTTACGATAATGTGCTTCATGACATTTAAAAGCTGCAAAAATGTGTTGACAGACACAAAACCATCTTATATTCTATAATATAAAGAAAATCTCAAAGGCCTCTCTCACAATTTATGTACTCAGACTACTTTGCCCAAGTAAGTATTAAAACCTTTAATCTTTGAATTTTGAGTTTTGTAAAATATTTAAAACTTTAAAAATCTATTCTATTTAATTGTAGAAATTTGTGTAATCTAATCATACCATAAAAACACAGCTTGACTCTAAATCTCAAAATCCAAATTGAACCCTGAAACCCAATCTTATTTGTGTTAGAATATAAGTATTAGAAATGCCAAAATTGTTATTTAATCTTAATTTTTAAGACAAATATATAAGGGTTAAATTTGTAAATGGTACCTTAACTTTATCAAATCATACAATTTACTACCAATACTTTAAAAAGATCAATTTATTATCTAATTGAAGTTTTCATGATTATGTTTACTTATTGAACTAAGTCCATTAAGCCTGGTTGTTGACGTGAATATGAATCAAGAATTATCTCATAAATGTTAATAGATTGAACAACCTACTTTTTGAAGTAGATCATAACTTATTTCGACTTAAGTGACTATTTTGGCTACCTTAGGGTTGAAGGGTGGCTAGCAGCCAATGGCCACCTAGTTAGGGTCATGCAACTTCTTAGAAATGGCCATCAAATACCCTCTCACCTTGAGTTGGCTGAAATATTCAATTCTTAGTTTATCCTTATGTTTACGTTAATAAATAGACTTGATAAAGTTAGTTTATATAGCAAAAACGACCATAAAAACTTCAATTAAGTAGCAAATTGTATTTTCAAAATACATGTAGTAAATTATACATTTTGACAAAGTTTGTATATCATTTGTGACATTAACTCAATAAATAATTGAATAAATTTATAGGAAATTGCAATTAAATCAAGATTACAAGATTTGAAGTCTTTTTATGTGTAGATTTTAGCCATTGACTTGCCTTGGCATAAAACCCTAAAATAATAGTAAGGCATAGATCTGTAAAGCGAAAATCTAACAAATTAATTGTTTAAACAAGCCATAATAGGTAGAAAACCCTATAAGACCTTAAATTAAAACCCTTCACCTTATTTTAAGCTATTGAGCTCTTAAAGTGCAAAAATAAGTTGAATTTGAGCCTTCTTGATGCAAACTAATAAACTACTTTTACAATTTGGTTAATCGGTTTAGTCATGGGCCAACCACCTTAGCGACTCAATAGATTATATTTTCCTGTTTCTTAATATGGTTAGTTACTTCTCTCTTTTGAGTTGACTAAATATCTTTATTTGGAAAAAATTTGTTCTAAATTCCTCCTTAACCTATTTTTTAACCCAAAACAAATTAATAGCCTTTGTAAACCCTATATTTAATAAAAAATGTAAATTAAAAAATAAACTAAAGTAAGAATTACAAGCAATTAATTTACTTATTAACAATTTATAAAAATTATTGAAAAGGTAAAGATACAAGCTACTATAGTATAGATGAATAAGTATGAGTGACTATTTCATTTGCTTGTAGATTTTTATGCTAAAAAATTAGTCAATGAACCTAATGGATTTCTAACATCTAAATAAATTGAATTATGTCATTTGTACTTGCTTCAAAGAAAAAATTTGGATAGGCAAATCGTACACCACATGTTCGTTGCCTATTGTATGTGACATCTTTCAAATGAAAGATGAAAGAAGAAAGAATTCTAATTATTAAGATACCTTTAAGTGTAATAGCTTAAAATTCATTGAAACTTTAAGGTTAAGTGTGCTTAGTATGAGCACTTTTATAATGGGTAACCTTCTATGAAGTGGCTACACCAAGGGATAAATTGTAAGGTTTATCAACCAAAATGGATAATATCTCAATCATAGTTAATCCTAATTTTACCCATACAATTTTACGTATATATGAATTTAAGAGGCTCTTTGGAGTTCACTCAAGTATAAATTCGTTTTCATGAAAAAACTTACATTTTTAACAATTACATAGCTAAATTCAATGGGCTAAAAAGTAAAAAAATTACAACTATACGTCTACAAGCTATCAACAATTAGGAAATTATATCATCTTCCCTATTTATTCCAATTTTTTCCTCTTTCTCTCTCTCTCTCTCTTTCTCTCTCCTAGTCTCTCATTCAATGTTCATAGTTTTTATTCAAATTCTTGCTTTAATAGTAAAGTTAAGAAAACTACATATTTCAATTTATACCATTAATAACTAAAAATGAGATGAAATGTTTTCTTTTCTTTAATTCATTTCTTCTTTCAAACAAAATAATAGAAAAAATTATTTTATGCTCTCCATGTCCTTTGTTTTTACGTGTTAGATTATAGATTATGAATCTTTTATAGAAAATGAAGTTGATTTCTTCTTCATATCTTTATCTCTATCATGAATTTCAAGTTTTTTCTTCTTTAATAACTATTATAAACATATTTGTAGTTTTTTAGAACTATTTTACATATATTGTAAAACTTGTGTTTTTACGTTTCAACCTTTACATTTTATTTTTATAGACTCTCTTTTGAGACAACTTTTTTGTGTTGTTATTGAGATATTGGATTTTATGTTAGGATTAGTAGATGCAAAGATTTATTTTTGTTGCTTAAGATGCAAGGTGTGCTTGTACTCTACTGCCTCTACCTAAGTAGCTTAATTGGTATATGCTCATTTTACTGTTTATTACATTTGCTAATAAATTAAGTCATGTAATTTAGCTTGTTTTATATGTGATAAATTAGTTATTTGTTGGACATTATTGCTTACCCTTATTTCTAGGTAATTAAATAATTAGGGACATAAGAACTGTAAACCCCACAACAAGCCATTCGAGGTTTCGATCAGTTAAAAGACTCGATCGAACCTAAATTATAAAGTAAAGTTAAAAATATTAGTAAAAATGACCCCATAAACTTAAATTTAAGAAAATAAGTAATAAAATAGGAGACTATAAAATTTTCAAATTTTAAGCATAATAATTGCTAATTACCGAAAAGGCGAAAAGTGTAATCTAATAACTAATAAATTACTAGAGATATATTATATGTATACTAAAAATTTTAGAATGACCAAAATAATAATTAGGAATGTTCATATGTACTCCACATGTATTTATGTGTAGATAAAAATACGCGAAATTACCTAAATTGGCCAAAAACTTAGTAAATAATTAAAGAAAATTATAAATTAATTGTGGAAAAACTAGAAAAAAATCAGAAGGGTGTGGAATGATGCAAACCTGGTCATGGAAAGTCAGAATCTAAAAAAGAAAAATTAACCAATTAGAATTAGGCAACACAAAAGTCAAAAATTAAGGGATAAGGCAATTGTTTTGTCCAATTTAATACACAATAAATTCCCTAAAGCTCTATAAATAGGGAAAAAAAATTCAGAAGCTCATTTAGATAGATTGAAATCAAAGAAAATTAGGGAGAGGCGAAAATTGAGAGAAAAATTCGAGTTAGAAAAAAATTAGGAAAAACTGTGCAATTAGGGTTTTTAAAGGGAACCCCCACCAGACGAGCAGCTGGGGGTGGATGGCCACCACCACCACATGGTGGTGGCAACGCCCAGACCGTCTAGCGGTGGCCGGAGCCACCCAGATCAGTGAATCCGATTTCTAGCCCAATTCTTGTGTAATTTCGTAAAAATAGTAAATATTATTAGAAAATTATGAATTTTTTTATTCTGGAATATTTTTGTATGCAGTTTGTAGGAAAAAATATTATTTTGATGAAAATATATCTCGTGATATAGGGTTCTGAAGAAATCATGTAAAACCAAGCATATTTCGGTTTAGAAATAAATGACCTTAGGAGTGTAGTTTCAAGCCCAAAATTTTTGTGTAGATTACTTAGATGATATAGAATAATGCTACGAAGCCCGTTTTCAAAAATTAATTTTCGAAATTTTTAGGCCCTAAAATGAGGCATAAAATAGGTAATTTAGAGTTAATTAAGTAATTAAAAGATTAATTACTGATTTAATGAATAATTATATGTTTTAGGACGTTGAAATCTGATGGAGTATGATACTTGTAGCATTTAGGGTGTTAGATGTAATTATTAGGTTAATTATGCAGTAAATGAGTAATATGGGAAAATAGCACATTTTTAGTTAATTTTATAAATTAGGGTAATTAGGTGTAAAATATGATTTAAAATGAATTTAGACATTTTGAAATGATAATTGATGTTTAAAGATGATAATTAGAGTGATAGAAATATTAGAAGTGTATTATATACATAATTGGTGATAATACATAATATGTAATTATTGGAAATATAATAAATAGAAAATATTAGAATAAAAATTTATATTATGATAATAATAAAAATATACAATAAATCTGATAGAAAACTTAAATTTATGTAATTATATAAAAGATGTAAAGATTTCTCACATCAAGAGTGAATTCGGTACACTAATACGGATTTAAGTGTACCGGATAGAATAAAATATTAATTAGAGGTAATGATGATATTTAGGAGATCGGGAAGTAATGTGATTAATTTCACATTATGGGTTGAAACGAATTTCTAGGGTTGGAGTATAAAACACTACTTAGAAAATCGAACTAAAACTTAATTTAAAAATCAATGCGGAAACCGAACCTGAACCTAACCCCAAACCTAGCATAATTGTAAAAGACTTAAGATCTAGATAATTAGGCATATTAAATGCTAAATAAAACATAACAATAAGCGTTATAGCATAAAGTGAACCTATAATAGTTATATGAAAAATTGAAACCACATTTGTGTTATAGGGATGATCGGCAATGGCTTGAGCAAGTCGGACCTCGAGTGAGTGAGCGAGGAGTCGAGGTAAGTTGTGATTAATACGACGCTGTATTTTGGAGGGTTAAGATTATGCTTGATTGTGCTTGTTAGATAGTTGAATGTGTGCATGTGTTTAATTATGAGTGATGCTATGATTCTGTTTGTTGTTCTAGCTTGTATTGTGTGATTTGTATGAAATAATTGATCACCCTAAACTGGACCTAATCAAATATACGACTTATAATCATAATCGGATATGCATGGCAACTCATTAGGGGAACTTAGGACTCTTCGGCCAAATACCGACTCCTTCGAAAGGGATAGTGCATGATTGCATAATGGTTCCTTCTTCATCCTCAATCGAACAAAGTGACAGGAGAGGAGGTCGCGGCAAGGGTGAAGACAGTGGTTCGAAGGTAGTCGCGGGAGGAGTAGGGTCTCCATTACATAAGCCTAGGTTTTATCGTAAGCTGTTGCATTAATGGCAACTCCTTAACCTGGATTAGAGCGAGCGCAATTTCTCTAATCTCACAACGAATCGAACAACATCGTGCGATGGCATTTATTTGAACATGCATTACACCTAATAAGTTGATTGATAACCCTATTGTGTGTTTATGGTATAGTTTTAAGTCCTCCATCCTAACTTACTAAGATGTGGTTGCTTACATCCTTATAGACGTCGTACAGGTGCTGGCTAAGAAGCGGCAAACAACTACTCTAAAGCTAGCAACTGCTGGATCCTAGAGAGTGAGGAAAAACAATGAAGAATAAAAACATAATTTTAAGGTCTAAATTTTATTTTAGAATTATTTTTCATTTCTAAATAGTGTAATAACTAGGAAATATATTATAGAGAAATATTGTAAACTTTAATTGCAATAACTGAATTATAGTGTATATATATATATTTCCTTACTTTCTTAAGTAAATGCTTTATTTAAATTACAAATTGTTTACTTCAAAGCAGGTTAGTCATGGACGCCTTGTGTAGATTAGGTCTAAGATAGCGATTGTAAGGCCAACTTCTATCTTAGGATGGTTTACACGGCGAGGCTGTTACGACTCTGCCGCTTCGAGACGTGACAAGAACTAAAGAGCATACGAATCAAGTCTTACATAACTTTATCAAACAATAAGGACATTTGGTGAATTATCACATCCATCAAGTTCAAGGTGTGATAAATTCACAAGCACTTATATTAATCATAATATTTTTATAATTTACCAAGAAATGAAATAAATGAACTACTATTAACGGAAGGAACAATTATTGAAACTCATAGTCTTATATGAACTTAATTACTTATAATTTAGTTCATTGGCTAATATTTTCCATACATATTGTGTAAAGACCTAAAATAATGAATAATAATAAAATTAAAATAAATAAGGATAACTACAATCTTTTCAAAAGAAAATATATCTCCTTATCCAAAATTCTATAACCCTAAATATTTGTCTATATATATATATATATATATAAATCTTCTCTATTTTTCCCTCATATCATCATACATTTCTTTCTTTTTCTGTATAATTTCTCCTTATCCTCATTAACCTAACAACCTCATCTCTTACAATTTTCTCTTTACTAAGAGACTCTACTCTAGAAGTTTAAATCAAGGCAAAATACATAAGTAAGTTTCTTAATCATGATGAATTGTGGGATTTTTCTATGATTGGGGAATTCATCTAATTACATTCTATTACATTGTAGTAAAGGCAATGATAATAACGAAGTGTAAATATGGAATTTTGGAAAACCTTAGAATGGTTGTTGTGGATTTAGAAAAAGGATTTGAATAAAATGAGGTATGCAGAATTTAGGATTCCATTAACTTTGATAGATTATTCATGTTAGGGTTGAAAAGACACATCTTACTATTGTTTATCTATGAGTTATGAATAAAGAATTGAAGCATCTTAAGTTTTTAGCATGTTGATTTATTGTTATCATCAATATCAATTATGAAATTTTACCAAAAGTAATATAGATATATATAAAAGAAAATAAAACATGTTTTAATAAATATATATATATATATATATATTATTTAAGCTCTTCAAATGTATTCTAGTATATCATTTAAGGTGTGGAGATGAATATGAAATATTGATTTAATTATATAGATATAGATATAGAAGATCTAGATATAGATAGATAAAGAATATATATTTATATAGAAGATGAGATATATATTGCTAAGAATATATAGATATTGGAGATAGTATAGATTTTTTTTTTAAAAAAAAGGCCTATTAATTGTAAACAATACGAAGAGAGAATATCTAAATTATATATTTAGAGATTTGGAATCAAATAAAACTTATTAGCTTGTATATAATAGATAACAATAAGATAAAAAATAATTGCATAATAAAAGAATAAAAAATAATTACGTTGGTCATAATAACAAAATAAACTAATATGATAATATATAAGTATGTATATACATATATAAATAGATAATAAATAAATATATATATATATATATATAGTTCTTAAGTTTTAATTTTATATAAATGGAAAGGTTAAAGTTTAACCATATTTTAATCTACAAAGTTATTAATATGATTTTTAGAAAGTTTATCTTAAGTGTAGAGCATGAGCAATTCGAATTGAACCCATAGTTATAGATTATGACATTAGCTTCTAATTAAGTATAGATATGTGATGAGTTATTAGATAAATTTATTAGATTTTACTTATAATTATGAATCATGGAATATGGTTGCTCAGGAGCAAGATACATAACACATGTTTACTAGTTGTACTTATTAGGCTAGAAAGTTAAAATGAACTAATGAAATATTTTATTATAAAAATGTTTGCTACTTATGTTTAGCTTAGCTTAGGAGCCAAGAGTGGTAGATACTTAGGGGCATCGATTGATTGATATGTGGTATTGTCCCTACTGGGGTTGCATATTGGCGTGATATGAGTAGATTTAGGGATTTATGAGTGGTTAGAGCCTAAAATGGCAGTTCCCAACATTGTAGTATGTATGTATGTATGTATAAATATATTGTATGTCATAGTTGTAAGTTACACTAAGTCTTGGGATGATAAGATTATGTTGTTTGACGAATTAATTCAAAGATAATAAATGAATTATTTGTGTTATATGTTTGCATTAATACTTGTGAATTGTTATTTTGTGTGGCATTTGCATGTGCCTGTGATGTTATGTACTGGGATTTTGCTCACCCCTCTTTTTTTTTTTTTTTTTTTTAGTTGTAGGAAACCTAGATCAATAGATATATTACAATGATCTTAGAAACCCTTATTACACTACCTTTGAGATGGAAAGAGCAACGATTTCATATAACATAAGAGTTAGAATAGCTAGACTCTTATTTTTTATGGTTATTGTTTAAGAGTAAATTATTTGTAACTAGATATTAATTTGGCTTGGAGATTTTTTTTTTTTAGGTTATTTGAGGTTTTTACAATAATATTTAGAGATTCTAGTTATTAATTCATACCTAATGTCTCTTTAGATAATAGGGACACATGACGACCTGTGATGGCCTAGATTCTAGAGTATTACATATTGAATTGAGGTTTCATTTAAAAAAAGATGTGATAAAGACCTTAAACTGATTTGTGACACATCTCTTGTAAGCAAGGTATCAATGCATGATGACTTAGAAAGACCCATATAATAGTTGAATACTGGGTACTCTAACCATAGGTGATTCCATGGTTTAATGCTTTTAAAAGGAATAGTGATATAAATGATCCAATATATATATATAAAGCAAAAGTTAATAATAGTAGTATGATCGAAAGTCAAAGGTCTTAGTTCTGTTATTAGAATATTCTAGGATTAAGAGAGGATTCAGTTGATTTACGGGTCTACAAATGTGAATCTTATTCGCATAATTCCTAAACGCTGAGAGAAGAAAAGACAGGATAGTGTGGTATTGGCCTCCTAAACCGGATGGAAAATACTCGGTTAAATCGAGCTGTTACAGCGAGAAGAGCGAAATCGCAATGAAAGGGTTGAATGGAGGTTCAAATTCCAGCTTTTTTGATATTGCAGCTTGATCATCTATTTTATAGAGTATTTTAGTGGGAAAGGACATGTTCCTTAAGCATTATTTGTGGCAACTAGGTTCAGTTGATGGGTCTAACTTAAGGTTGGAGAGAAGAAAAGACATGATAGTTTGGCACTTGAAGTGGTTGGAAATCATTCAATTAAATCAACCTATTATAGCTCGATGAGCAATATCGCAGTGAACGGTTAGAATGAAGCTTCAATATCCGACTTCTTTGATGCTGCAGTTTGGAAGATACTCTAGAATGCGTATCGTACGTATGTCTAAAGTAAAGGATCTCTTGTAAAGAATATGTAATAATTTCCTTAGAAAATGATAACCTTTCTAGAAGAAAATCAAGACCAAACCCTTTCTGCAATTTCTATAGCTTGAGGAAATTAGTCAAAAAATTATCTTATAATGTCATTAGACTCGCTTAGTATGGTTTGAAATGTTAGGCTTGAGTATTGATGTGAAAAGTTCATGAAATGTCATTTTTTCAGCTATTAGACATGTGGGGAATGTTTAAAAAAAAAAAAAACATTATATTCAAGAATCCTAGAGGCTTTTAACTGCAATAAATATGAATTTATTGTGGTAGATATGGAAGTACAGAATTGTCTTGTTAATTGAAAAATTCCAAATTTATAAATCTAATGTGATCGACGATATTGGAATTTGAAAGATTCGCTACCAAGGACGTGTAGAATACTCTCAGGGAGTAAAAGAACTTAATTTCATACACTTTGACTTGACAATTCTAAGGGAGGTTGTCATCAAGAAAAATCGTGTGGCACTTGAAAAGTATAAGATGGTTGGGTTAGAATAGGTGTTGTTATGTGAAGTCATATAAGGAATTTGTTTACAGGTATTTGTCGGAATGTGGAGGTGAAGATAGAGTCTTAGTAAAAGCTATGGCAGTTCATGAAGGCATATTATTAGCATCGGGGAAAATCTAGAAGCAAATTGTTGTGGAGATGGATTCGATTTTAGTTTTAGATAATGTCCACAAGAGAAAAAGTAACTGCATATTACCATGATGTAACTAGTTTATGTATAAATTGAAAATCTAGTTGAAAGAATAATTCTCTGCATTATACTATGACTATTCTTTTTTTCTTTTTCGGGCTTAACCCTCATTACAATTTTAGAATTAGGAATTTATAAATATCTCCGCAATGAGTACGGTCTTTTTTTTCAATTATTTCATATTCATATCTTTTTTTTTTCCTTGTAAGTAGAGCTAGTTTTGGTTTGGTTGTAAAAGGTAAAAACATGTCAGCTGGCAGTTATATTGATTCATAGTAGTTATCTATTTAATCAAAATTGAATTGCTAGTAGAAAATGACGAAAAAAAATCTTGCCATTGATGGCCATAAATCTCCTTTATATAATTGTAGTTTTAAGCTATAAAGATTGTATAATAAAAATGTCATAATTGTATTTTTAAGCTATAAAGATTGTATAATAAAAAGAGGTCAGAGATTTGTAAAAATATGTGTTCTATAAAATCAATTCACTTGGCCTATTAATAACATTAAAATATTTCTTGATAAGTAAATATATATACGTATATATGTATGTATTTTTTTTGTTTGTTTTCCGACGGTGCAAATTGCTTTGTCAAAAGTCCAAATATAAATTATAAGTAGACTGGGGATGGGATGAATTCCAAGCCCCGATGCACTGTTCATGCCCTCGCATGACGAGCAGTAGACTTCTTTGATAGGATCCATGTATGTAGACCTTTTCGTAGATTTAGGTTTTCCTAATCCCCCCGATAGACCGTTATATAGTATATATATAGTTGTTCTTTTATGAAGTTGTAGAAAAAAGAAAAAAATCAATCGAATGGAAGATTTGTCAATCGTGGAATACCCTATGGTTGGGGTTGTTATGCATCTAGATCGGAAATCTGACCTTCAAACTTTTATATATATATATATATATTATATTTAAAGGCACTACAATTAAAGGATGTAATTAATTATGCACATCATTTTTAAACAAATACAATTTCTTTTTTAAATAAAAGAAAAGTAAATACATGCCTTTAGATTACCCACTTAAATAATTGCTTTTCTCTACATATCATTATATAATTGTCATAAATAAATCCTTTAAAAAAAAGTGACCAATGCTATCATCATTTTGCAAACAAGTGATCCATGAAATTTTTTACAAATACATTACCTATATTTTAAAGTTATTTGTAATACATACCTAAATGACATGTGGCACAATGTTAATGGGTGGACTGGTATTAAATAATTATAAATGAAAATTATAATTGAAAAACAAAAAATACAAAGTACATGAAAAAGAAAAAAAAAAGAACTACATAATCGCAAAGTAATGATAGAACCTCTCATCAACCATCTCAAGGCCATGGGGTGGTTAGTAAGAAGCCAAATGTAAGTATAGGTTGCAAACCCACATAATGGTGGTGGTCACCTCCCACCACCACTTTAGGGGGGTCGCTATTGCCCACCACTAATAAAAAAGTGAAGTATAAAAAAAAAAAAAACTTGATTAGTCAAAATTGGTTTCTTTTTATTTTTCTTTTTAAGTTGTGTGATAGTGGTGGTCGTCTACTACTCTAAAGATTCGTATGTGAGTCTTACGATTCATTTTTATTGGTGAGTTATGACCTATTTTTGGCTGTTTTCAAGGTTATAGGGTGCTCGAAAATGTATAATTGTATATTTTTTTTAGTTTTCTTCTTTTTGTAATTTTTATTTTTAATTAATATTTTTTAATATTATAATAATAAGTTTTCAACCAATATAATTTTGCCATGTGTCCTTATATGTATATAACAAAAAAATTACAAAATTTGGGTCATATGTTCTTCGAAAATGAAATGTAGGTCATCTATATGTAAAAGTACCAAAACATGAATCATGTTTTTGTAGTTAATCCTAAATCATTTACATATAAGACACCAAACTCCATCCACTTTTATTATTATTATTATTATTATAAGCTCAAGTGCAAAAGTATCCCTTAAAAAATCAGGTGTAACTCCACGTCTCAACTAATTTTGAACATATGTAAATAATCCTAAATTATTGCCTCAAAACTGTCTTTAATCTGTTGCGGAAAAAAAAAAAAATATATATATATATATATATAGATATATATAACTTAAGATAGTTTGAAGGCTTTGGCACGTTGAAAAGTATGTATGTATTTTCAAAAATTATAGAGATATAAATCATTTTCAGAAGATTGAAAGGTTTATATATGTCGGACCAGGGGTGTATATGTGCATATATATTGTTTTGTTATGTATAGAGGCCTTGCTTATCTAGTCAAAAGTACATTCCATCGTTGTGTTTTCACAATATGCAAAAGAAAAAGAAAACAGGGACAGAGAACTCTGCATGTATGTTGAAAAAAAGAATACAGAGAAAATGCACGAATACCTTATTCTTATTTTCTTCTATTCTTGGTCAATCGAACGGAAAATTTGTCATTCATGGAATACTCTGTGGTTGGGGTTGTTATGCATCGAGGTTGGATATCTGACCTTCAAACTCTTTTATAAACATATATATATATATATATATAAATGAATTTATGTATACATAGTAACAAATATATCTTCTCAACTATAGCTCGGGGGGAAAAATATTCCTTAAAATTCAAAAGTGAAACTCTACTTCTGAATGAATTTTAAAAATATACAAATAATTTCAAACCATTGTTAGGACCTCAAAATCATCGCTAATCTATCCCTAAAAAAATTATAAATCAGGATGGTTTTTAGACTCTAGCCAAGAAAGAGCTATATGCACATTTTTAACAGTTATAGAGAGATTAGGCTAAAAAACAGTTAAAGAGAGATAAAACATAAAAAGTTTAATGGCAATAGATATATATTTGTTGATAAACGATTTAGTATGTAATATACATAATGTGTTATACATATATAAAGTGTAAATACAAATAAAATATTGATATATATAGCAAATACAAATTATCTATAAATGATTTGAAAATCTTCTTTTTATTATTATAAGTATCACTGTTGTATGTAATACCTAATCGACATTCCCATGTGTTTCTAGGTAGAGACAAATATGAAGGACGAAAAAAAGAAAAAAACGAATACAGAGGAAATGCTAGAATTCCATGTCTGGTTTGCATGGGAGTTGCTTGTATAGTAAAACGAACATTCCTCCGTGTTTCACAGTAGAGACAAGTATGAATGACGAGAAAAAAAAAACGAATACCCTAGTCTTGTTTTATCTTTGGTCAATATAAACGTGCATGCATGACTCTGCCCATATAACTGCAAAATCTCTAGTCATCGATAAAAAGTATATATCACATTATTTCAAACTTTCATGGGGCGTAAAAGAAAAAGAAAAAAACACGTGATACTTCACCCTTTGAACTGTCATTGCATGTGCCACCGCTTCTTTCTGGCGTAAGAATGTAACGTTGAAGATAATGAATGAGCAGTGAGCAACACGATCATAAAACAATTCATGGGTCAAGAGAGAGAGACAATAAAGTTTGAAAAAGACTAAATTAGCATACCTATTTGTCCAATAATCGTGGCCGTGAAATGACCGACAGAAGGGTTAATTGCTTCCAGCAGCCATGCACCAAATTTTGAAGTTCTCACAAGAATGATTACGAAATTTTTGGAATTGCCCCAACTGTAAATATCCTAGGAGAAGGAAATAAAAACACGAGTACCTTGTGGTGTTTTGATGACATTCCCCAATAATTACATTTATTACTATTGAATGTATCTTGAATTTGAATTAAATTCGTATCCACGCGTGCAGCCGATCGCCAGTCTCCCAAAGCGAAATAATAGGCATAATAGTTGATCGAGTTGTTGTCTAGATCATTGCTGGTTTTTTGTTTTGTATTTTCTTGATTTGTAAGTAATTCTATACTTAATGTTAGGGTTTGAGACATTTATAACCATATATATAAATATATATGTGTGTATGTACACGCTCATGCTATTATGGTGTATTGGGGAGCATGAAAGCCATGAAAATCATTGGGAAGTGTGACAAAGATTTCTACAAATCATTGAAGATTGCAGGGTTTCTCTCGGTGGTTATAAGAAGAGTTATATAATGCTGTTAAGCCAATTGATTTGCATATCCATGTCTTTTCGTCCCTGTTGTTCCAAGACTTTCTAAGTTAAATGCACGTTTCAAATTCTCCCTCTCGTATTTGTCCTCTCATGCACTGTTAGCTCGGAGGCATGTTTTTAGTTTCAAATTGGTTGGTAATAATTTATTTAAATAAACACTATATTATTGACTATACTTAATTCAATAATATGGGTCTCAAGTTAGCAACCGATAGTTGGTTAATTGGTTACTGCAAAGTTCAAGTTGAATTTCTAAAATTAAGCCCCTTTTCAATTTATTGTCAATGTTTTAAGTGCATTCAAATGGTATGCTTGGATTTGCAAGTTAACGTAGACAAAATAAGAAGCACAAGGTAATAAATAAAAAGAAAGAGAGTAAGAGAAAGTAAGCCTACATATATAAAGGTTCCATCTTATGTGTCAATAATTTCTACCAGCTCTCTACTAATTCAAGCACTAAGAATGCAATAATTATATAGTTTTAAAAATGAGCAGAGCAGGCCATTTGTAAGATAAGTCTTCATTCTTAAAATCACAAGTAGGTTTATCACTTAATTTTGCGTCTATGGTACATTTGTTGTGCTAATTTACAAAACACAAAAGCTCACTATAGTTCATACAAACAAACACTCACTTCTTAAAGCAATTAATAGGATAACTTGGTCAAGAACTATTAGTTAGCTTAATGTTACTAACTTAAGCTTTCTTGATCGAACTTTAGTTAAAATCTTTTAACTTATAACATGGTTGAGCTTGTACAATAAAGATAAGCATCTTTTAGATTTAATGGTTAAAAGATCTTTCTCCTTATTTTTGAAAGAATAACCAAACATTGACTAAGCAATTCCAAGATTTAAAGAGTTAACGGACAAAACGTTCTAGATTGAGATAATGAAAATGATTATTACTCTTCAAAAGATTTCTTTTTTCTTTTTAATCTAATAGTCTAATTAATATATCACAAAAAAAAAATTAAAAAAAAAACTTAATTTGAGAAATAGCAAAAAAAGATTTGATTGGAACAAAACATTCCTAAATAAATATTTTGATAAAATCAACCAAATGCATTTTCCATAAATAAGCATGGGCTTAGACTCATTTGAAAACATGTTATAGATAAACTCTTACATAACTGGCATTTTAATAGAGATGATAACAAATTTGAAGGGATGAAACTTGCTACCTACAATTGATTTATGAAGTTGAGGTCTACTAGCAACTTTAATTAAGGAATAAATGCTTTCCTTAAGGTTTCTAAAAATTTATTTATTTGTTCCTAGAAAAATTATCATAAAAAATAAGAATTGGTATGACCAATTAAATAGGAAATATAGCTTAAAATTTCTCTTACCTAAATATATTATCCAAATACATTCAGTTAGTAGAAGCTTGCTTTTAGATTTTTTTTTAATTTTCCTTTCAACATTTATCAAACATATTAAAAGAACAATGTCATTCATAAAAACTAGGATAGTAATAAAGAATATAAAAAATTATGAAAAGTACAAACTATCAAAAAAATAAAAAGATAAGAAATATAATTCTAAATATCAGCTACAGGGTCAGCTACCTAAGGCTAAGGGGCGACTAGCCACCACTAAAATGCTATGCAACTCCATAAGTGCACTTTACTTTCTCTTTTTCTTCAACCTTTTCCTTTTACTATTCAAGCAAAACAAATTCAAGATATCCAAAAAAATAAAATAAAATGAAACTATGCCATGCTAATTCCAAATCCACAGATAAGCTCTTACAAGTGAAGAAATTCTCACAAAGATGCTCCTCTTTATTCTAGTAAAACCTCTCATCATATTCGAATCCATCTCTAAACATGGCTCCCTAAACATGGATTGGCAACAATTTGGTGTTAGCAATGTATGTGTTACAATGAGTAGGTACTAGAGCTAATCGATAGTTTAGCTAAAGTTAGCGTTAGTATAGTGAGACTTTAGTTATGCTACATGTTAAAGTGGAGCAAAGAGATGATGATGTTATGGTTTGAGATCTATACACTAAAGACCGAATTACAACATTGAGGAATGTGACGGATAGGAAAAATAGGTTTTTTATAGCGAGGGTAGTCTCGAGTATTCAAGCTTACGAAGATAACAGATGATAATATAAGTTTTAATTTACTATTCTATAGGAAATAGTAGTGAAGAAGATGGTACTATATGTCTATAATAATCATGTTATGCTTTCTTGTGTTTTTTCCTAGCTAAAAAGGAAAAATCTTATGACCAACCAATTAGTCTACAAAAGGGATCCAAAAGAGTGTTACTTATAGTCTAATTACTAGAAATTAACCAATTTTCATTTTGGATTTAGCTATTTTAAAGAAAGGAAGAATCTAAATGCTTGTAATCTAGCTTCCCTATGAAAAGAAGACTTATGATAAGAGAAGTCTCATACTAGATATAGGGTGGTAAATTCATTTGACAATAGCTAAGTTATAGAATGATATTTGTTACTTATTTTTGATAGATGGGGGAGTTTTAGGGGTGTGTACTATCTATGTTGTAAGGAGATGAGTTCAATTCCTATGAACTTGTGCAAAGAGGTTCTAATAGATGTTTAATGTATCAAATATACAATAAGGGGATTGTCCTATAATCATTTTATGTAAATTCTAAGAAATTATTGTAAAGTGATGTTTTAAGTAGTCATGAGAAATGTTATATCATACCATCACACTTGTGGGTCTATAAGCTCGCAGCCTTTCACCCTATTTATTTAGGGGTCTTTTACATTAAATTTGTGTACATGTTCTCCTTTTACCTTTAATTGTTTGTCTTTTAATTGCATATATTTTATGTAAAAATATATGGATCTAGATTAGACCCTTGAAGAATTGGTATTATAACTACGCATGTTATAGTAGTTGTAAACCCTACTTTATCATATAGATTCCAAGTAGGTAATAAGACTCATAGGATAGATTTCAAGTGGTAATTTTTTAGAATTTGCTTTCATATGATAGGGTACGAGTATAAAATCAGTATATCTTGTCCCATCCTAAAATATATATTCTAAGATATATAGAATATATGTTTTATGGTTTTTTATAACCATCTCATATAATAATTAAATAATATTAATAAATAAATAAATAAATACTGTTGCTTTTATTTTTTTCAATCTTAAAATAAATAACAACAAAAGCTCAGCTCATTATAAAATCATAAGACTATACATTATTTGTGTCTACTATCTACTCCCTTTCTCTTCTTCTTCTTTGATAGAAACCATCTCCTTTCTTTCACTATCTTACTTTCCCCCCTCCTCATTCCCTTTTTTCTAGTTTACTGAAGTCTTAAAAATGTCTCAATTTTTGACTTATCATTTAATACATTATATTGCGATTACTTACTTATGGTTTTTATAGTTTGCGTATAATAGTGGCTTGATAAAAATTTTATTTTGATAATTTGAAAGAAAAAAAATACAAAAGAAATTTATGCATGACCTAATTAAGGGTTCAAATATTTCTAATTATAGAAATATTCTTTATTTTGCCTATCAAAGTTTTATATTATCTCAATTTAAGAATGAGTTGCAACCTATATAATTATTACTAACAAGTCTATTGATAGTATAGTTATGATCTTAATATTGATTATGTGTCTAACACAAAGTTTTAAAAGAACATAAAAGCGAAAAAAAGAAAAAGAAAAAAGATATAGGCTCCACGAAATACCTTGTAAAATTTGGAGGATATGGAGTGCATAATGGTTCAAAGGTGCTAAGGGATATGTTTTGAGTACAAAAACTTTAGGATAAGATATGAATAGAGTCTTATATTTTACCCATCTTATACTCCCCCTTAATTACAATGATATTTAAATATATATATATATATATATATATGCACATACACCAGAATAGACTAAGGCTTTAAAAAATCACAAAGTTTGGTGTACAATATTTAAAACAAATTTTCCTTGAAACCACTACGGGGGGGAGGGTGGGGGTGGGTTCCATGCAACTCATAATTTTGACTATACCTACCCCGACCAAAGCGATAAAGGATTTAATAAGTAATATGTATCATATATTATATATATATGGTGTGTGAATATCAATAAAATATTAGTATATATGATGTTTGTAAATTACATATGATAATTGATTTGTAAATTATTTATTTATTATAACTTATGTTAATATTGTATTAATATTTATATACAATGCGATATTATGTATATATAACACATAACTTATAATACCTATTAAATCTTTTTTCGACTTAAGCCATCTCTTTCATTTCCTTTCTCTTCTCTCCTCTTCCTCTACACCCCATCTTGGAAAGAAAAAATATAAAATAAAATAAAGAATAGATATGATAAGACACCGATCACCACAAATATTTCGTATATCGTAAGATGGCATTAGGTAACCCAAAAGTTGTATTAAATCCAAGAATTTGTAGACTTTTAATTAGACATTGTTACAACAAAGACTTCCTCTCCCGCCAATTTCTCTCTCTTTTTTTTTTCATCCTTATCTTTCCCTTTGGAAAAGACGAATCTCTCTCCACTATAGCATAGAAGATATAACCTACTTTTACTTAAAGTCCTCACCAATCTATTTGACCAGTGACAAATTCATACTATAGCATACATGACTCACTTTATTGACAATACGCGTGTATATGTATATATCTTCTATCTCGGATTTAGAGACTAAGTGTATATATAATATACTATATATTACAAAAATTAATATTTCATGTCCAAAGTGGCTCCCAAGCGGAGGTGCTTAGGCAATTGTCGTCGAGGAAGCAGCTTGTGTCCATGAACTGTTGCTGGTGTTGTGGAACATTGGTTGTTTCTTCAGATTGTGTCATTTCCATGCAGAAAAATGCCGTTAGATTGGCTTGCTGGAGTTGCATGCTAACGAGCTCTGCTTGAGTTTTGGCTAATTGAGCTTGGAGGTCACTGACTTGCTTCTGGAGCTGGCAAATCGCCCCGGCGCTCCCGTAAACCGGGTCTCGGATCCGGGCATTCGCTTCATAAACCATGCTGCTTACTGCATCTGCTCTTTGGGACTCTGGTAGTTCCTGAAAAAAATAATAATAGATTTGCTATATTAAGGTATTCTATTCAATCTCTTAAAATTAACATGATTCTAAAGCCGACATCGTCATTCCTTTTCCTAACTTTCAGTCATATACCCGGTCTGTACTTCTCGAGTTTGAATCATGGGCATCTCTAAAGTGAAATTGACTTGTTTTCGCATTTCACTGTCAAATCTGTGTGAAAATTTTATATCTTATTTACTTTTCCAGGGGACAACCTAAGATTTTCCGGAACAACATTTTGACAATTATCTTCATCAAATACGTTACGGAATTACGGAAGAAAATGACCAAAAAAAAAAAGAAGGAAAAGGAAATAAAACAAAATCAATAAAGTTCGCCCACCATTTGAATATTAGATACCTACCTTTTTTTCTTTTTAACTTTATATTCCTTTTGACCATTATTCATGTACATTTTGTCTTTAATTTGCACTTTTCAGTTGCTTAAATGTAAACCATTCACATCCATTCATTTAAATTAAAAAAAAAATCATCATTAAAGAGTTGAAATTTAATATTAAAATTTTAATATAAAATATGTCTTCATGCATTTGTTAAAAGGTACATCAAGTTTATTTCCCACTAAACCATTATTGTTATTAACTCCGCAAGTACGTCTAAACGTAGTATGAAATCTCCGGTAAGTCGATGAAGGTAACAAAAAGAAAATAAAAAGAAAAGGAAAAACAGCTAATCCATCCAAAGCAAGAATATCTTAAATTGCACACCACGAAAAAAGTCCAAGTTAGTTTCACATGGAAAATTAATGAAATATAATTGATATAGCGAAATTATTAAAAGTATACCTGTAAAAATTTGATGATGTTGCTAGCACCGAACACCCTATGTGCAATGGTGAATTTATAAGGCTCGGTTGGTGGGAAATAAGGAGCTAGGACACACTTATCCACACATCGGCGGCGGAGAATCTTGCAAGCTGCGCAGGGGCTTACAACCACGGGCGAAGGAGAAGTGGCAGGATGACATGGCAGCATCGACGCAGGTGGGGGGGTGGTTGGTGATAACTTAGGAGGTGTTGTGGGTGATGAGGAGGAGGAAGAAGATGTTGAGTGAGTTAATTTGGAGGAAATGTGGATAGGTTTTGGCAATGTGGTGGCTCTTTCAGTATGTTCCATGTTTGGGTGGGAGATAAAGGAGGGAATAATATGAATGTATTATTTAGTGGAGGGGCAAAAGATATAAAGTATATGGGTATGAAACTTTGAACTTTGAAGTGGTGTGTCTGGAAAGATATGTAGCCGTATTTATATAGAGTGGAGGTCTAAAATAATTTATGGAAAAATAAGAATAATTGTAATGGTCTCAGCATTTCGTCATTAATATTATAGGGGACGTTTGTTCTTTTTTTTTTTTCTTGTTGACTCGAGTGAAATTTGATGACCAATTTTGACTTCATGTGTGTCATGCCATTTTACTTTTATTCATTTACTGCATGCCACGCAAGGGCGGAATTTTCTATCAGTTCCTTTGCTGACTCTAACTGAAAAATAACAATTCTTCCTTACCATACGATCTACGGAAAAAAATCATCATTAATAACACATGACCTATTTTATAAATAATGAATAAATATTAATAATATTTAAATACATACTAATAATAGTGAATTTATAAATTTATATATTAATATTTTATTAATATCTACTCATTATTTAGCTAGATATAATACTTATAAAGAGGAAAGCTAATTTACTTTTTAAAATTTTTTTTACACCGCCACTAAAATGAAAGATGCGGGAAAATTTCGCTTTCCCATCCTTTTTGAGAGTTTACTATTTAGTGTTAAACTTTCCAAAATTATGATAAAGTCCTAGACTTTTTTAACATGTAAAATTCGTTACGTTAAGTACAAAATTATATGTTAATTCTTTATGGTAAGTCAAGGGATTGCTCTTCTCTTTAAGGAGCATGGAAAATGTTTCGTTTTGGATTATCTCCATTTATCATTCCCCTCATTTTTTATAATTTACAAAATAATAGCTAGGATTATTAAGATTTTAAAAATATTATATGATGATATCATGATATTATTATATTATTTATAATCTCAATCGTTTGTTACATATAACAATATCTTAAAGAAGTAAATGGAGAGAAATTAAAGAAAATAAATGAAGAGGATCAATTGCCATTTTGGTCTTGATTCTCTAAAATGGTTAATTGAAACTGATCCCATGCTACTTGGTTTCATGTCAATTCTTGGTCATGATTCCATAACACGTAAACTAGTTTGTCTAATTTTTATTTTATTTCTTATTTTAGATTCTATTGTCTCAAGAACTTTATCAGTATCAATTGGACTTTGTGCAAGTAGAAAGGGTTGCAAAAGAGAGCACAATGAGGGAGCATCAGGATGTTATTGGACGTAGCCACTTTAATACTTAAGTTAGTTAAGTGTTTGGAGAATATGAGTTCTTGAGAGCAATAAGTAGGCTTAAATATATAAAGTATTAAGTAGTTTACTGTTAGGTGATGGTAGGGCTCTGAGTTGGCGAAAGGGCGGGGTAAAGGTGTTTGAGATGATGAAAGGTTAAGGTGAAGACATCTAAGCTAACATGGACTAAGTGGAGACATCCGAGCTAAATGCCACTAGGGCCAAGCAAGTGTGACATATCTAAACAAACTACCTTCAATGCTGGAGGTTTAACCTCTTTAGTCATTGGGGTATAAGAACAATTATCCCTCTATTAAGTCAGAGCAGAGTGCATGGATGTCGAGCCAGATGGGCGAACCAAAGTAAGGACTCCATGGCTTGAGGTAAGGGTTCTAAACCAAGGTGAGAATATGGTTGGTCATGTATTTCAAGGTAGCGTTGTAAAGCAGAGGCATTGAGTAAACCAAATTGAATTAAGTTGATTAGTGCCCGAATGGATACAATTTGTTTGATCTAAGCTAAAGTGTTGTTGGAGTGCCAAATAAGTCTTCTCATGGGAGTTAACGGGGCCTCAAGGAAACTTCCTACGAAAAAAACTTTTCAAATTCTTATTTTATTGTGCCCATTTTCAATGCATTTAATGTGATGTAACAAGTGTCTTGTCACAGTAGATTTACGTGCAGCTACATGCATTTTGTTTTTTGAATGTTGCCATCCGATCAAAAATACCTCTACGTATTTGTATCATATCATTTCAAGGGATTTATGCTTATACGAATCCTTATAATTGTCGATGCACTTCCCAAAGCATTTGCCCTATAAATTCCGCATTCATTTAGAGAAAGCACCTTTTCACAATTCTTCACTGTAGATTTCACTCTATCTTTTCATCAATCTTCTTCAAAACTCTCTCTTATAAACTTTTCTTTAAAGTTCATTCCTTTTTGCTTGTTCATTCCTTTTTTGCTTCCTTATCGATCATATTGACCAACATAGGTGAGATGCCATCAAATGCATCAAAATATAATCCTACCGGCTTTGAGACCATGAAGAGTGATCCTCCCCATATAGGAGAGGACGAAGTCACTTCTTAGTACAGCTTGATAGCGCTACAAGAATGGCGATAGAGGCATTGGATAAGGGCTAAGCTAATAAATGCCATTCTAAAGGACTCTTATGTATATGTCCCCTTGCCAATAACCAAAGATTTGTTTGAGGTGCTTGGGATAGTCAAGGGCTCGAGAGGCTGAGTTAGTAGTAGTAAGGCCTTTACTCTTAGCTATGTCCTAAGTAATTTTGTACTTAAGTAGATTCTAGGTTGGAAAGTATGGGTACCAAGGAAGGAGGAAAGGGTGCCCTCGTTAACAAGGATGCGCTTTTCCATGTTTGAGAAGTTCTTAGAGTACTGGTAGCGCTTCCCTCTAAGCAACTTTAAGAAGAAGCTCTTTAATTTTCACCGATGTAGTCTAGCGCAGGTTTTTCTTAATAAGTAGAGGGTATTAAATGCTTTCTAGGGGCTATGCAAATACCTGATGATGAGGACCACCCTTAAGCTTTTCAACCACTTCTACATGTGGAAAAGTGTAGGTAGGTAGCCATACCTATAGCCTTTCTCGAGGAAGAAACTATTTTGTAGCTTCGCAGACTTCATTTAGGGCTTACAGGACAATTATTTGGTGATTAAGCTACTAGAAGGGGGCAAACTGTCGGATAAGATGGACTAAACTAGTATGAATAGGGGCCCAAAAGGAGCTTGAGCCTAATGATGCCGAAGTTGCGAGGGAGATTTAAGCCTTCATGGCCCTCAGACATGGTACTGAAAAAGAAAAAAAAAACACTGGGGAAATGATAGAGAGATACTTTAAGAATTCGATCTTCGAGCTCTTCCCTAGCATAAAGAAAGCTGTGGTAAAGAAATGCATAAAAGGTACAGGTTTGTTTTTTACTAACGGTTTTATCCATCATGCTAGTGTGTAAGGTTATGCTTCATCTAACGTCCTTTTTAAGAAGAATAAAGGAAGAGGGGGTGGGGGGATTTGTCCTTATCACTACTGGTCACGGTAGAGTTGGTGAACGGTAGTGCTTTGTATTTTATCTTTTCCTAATGTTTGCTTAATTCTTTGCAAGCAAGAGACTAGTCAAAGGGATTCCTTATCCCTCAATAGATGAGTTGATGAGACATCATCAAGATAGGTCAAATTTGATCACGAAGCCTTCTAACCCTAAAGGCAAGGCTATAGGGTCAAATGTTACGCCCTGAAATGGTAAAGTCATAACAGTTTCATCGTGTAAGCCATCTTAAGGTAGAAACTATCTTTATAGCTACTATTTTAGACCAAATTCACACCAAGTGTACTTGACTTTGCCTCTTTAAAGCGTCCAATTCGATACCTACTTGATATAAACTTGCGGAGTAATCCTTTGAAATAATTTGTTTAAAATAAACTTGTAATTTAACTTTATAAAAGAGTAGTAGTAAATCCTACAGGTACTTATCATTTCACATACAATTCAAAATATTGAAAACTACCAAGCCCTTTGAGGAGTCCTGTATAGTTTTCCTTAAGAGATAAAAAGTTAATACTAAGGGCAATTACCAGTCATTTCTCGTTACATCTCACTCCCTATCCTAGTTTACTAGTGTTCTTGTGTTGGGTAGGTACTTGTAATCCATTTAAGACCTATAAAACAAACTATAGGGGAGGTTTTCAACCAAGTTGGTTAAATGCAATGTATGTACAAGCAAATTCATCGTATGATGTTATCTGATCTATCGTGAGATTAGAGAAATTGCGTTCGCTCTAATCTATGTTGAGGAAATTGACATCACATACTTACGAATTGAAACCAAACCAAGTCTTGTATAATGAAAAACACCCTCCTCCTATGACCACCTTTAAATTACTGCCCCCAACCTTGCCTTAACATCCTCTCCTATCACTTATTTTGGTTAAGGGTAGAGAAAGGATCATTTTAGCTATCCTCACTGAAGAGCGTCCTTGTTTGGCTCAAGAATTTTAGTCATTACCCCTAGAGGTTTGCAATGTATATTAAATTAGATATTATGCCGAGTTTGAGTTAGTTTGTCTTTTTAAAGTGAATAACCAAGCTCAAACAATTCACGTATAACGATATTCACAAAACAACCATAACATGGAGCTTAGCTCCTATCATAGCAATCGAAACTTAACCATAAGCGCTACATACATACAAACAACTAATTACAATCACAAGTAAATACATACCGAAGTCTTTAGGTATTTTGAAATATTATCCCAAAATGCTATAAACCATTAATCTTGCTTACCTATCTCAATGCTTACTTTGGAAAACTCATATCGTTAATGATATGTGTAAGCCCCAAAGTTTAGCCAAGTAACCGTAGAATTGAACTTAGAACCCAAGGTTTAGGGCGATTGGCTAAAGGATCCGATCACACCCAAATTATAAACTATTGAGAAGAATATTAGTAAAAATAACCCTGTAAACTTAAATTTAAGAAAATAAGAAATAAAATAGGAGACTATAAAATTTTCAAATTTTAAGCATAATAATTGCTAATTACTGAAAAGGCAAAAAGTGTAATTTAATAATTAATAAATTATTAGAGATAGATTATATGTATACTAAAAATTTTAGAATGACCAAAATAATATTTAGGAATGTTCACGTGTACCCTACATGTATTTACGTGTAGATAAAAATACGCGTAATTACCTAATTTGGCCAAAAACTAAGCAAATAATTAAAGAAAATTATAAAATAATTATGGAAAAATCAGAAGAAATTAGAAGAGGATAAGATACATCAATATCAGGTCGTGGCATGTCAGGATAAGAAAAAGAAAAATTAGCCAATAAAAATTGAACAACTTAAAAGCCAAAAATCAAGGAATTTGGACAAAGTCTTGTCAAATTAATGCATATTAATTACAGAAAATGTCTATAAATAGGGAAAAAATTCACAGAGCTCATTTGGGCAGTTTGGAAAGTGAGAAAATTAAAGAGAGTTGAAAATTCAAGAGAAAATCCAGAAAATAAAAAAAAAATAAGAACAACTGTGCAGTTAGGGATTTTAAAGGGAACCCACACCAGACAAGGAGCTGGGAGTGGACGGCCACCACCACCACACGGTGGTGGCAGAACCCAGGCCGGCCGACAAGGCCACAGTGGCCCGCGGTGGCCGGAGCCACCCGAACCGGTGAGTCCAAATTCCAGCCCGATTCTTATATAATTTTGTAAAATTAGTTATTTTGCCCAGAAAATTATGAAACTTATTATTCTGAGGTTTTATTATATGTAGATTTTGGGAAAAATATTGATTTAGTTTAATTATGTCTAAAAATATAGGGTCCTTAACAAATTGTTCAAAATCGAGCATGATTAAACCGGAAAATAAATAGGCTTAGGAGTGTAGTTTGGAGCTCAAAATTTTTCTGTAGGATTCTCATATGATGTAGAACAGTGCTATGAAGCCATTTTTTTAAAATTAATTTTTGAAATTTTTAAGTTAATTTTTAGCCCTAAAATGATGGTAAAATTAGGTGATTTAAGGTTAATTATGTAATTAAATGATTAATTTCTGATTTAGTGAATAATTATATGTTTTAGGATGTGGAAATCTGATGGAGTATGATACATGTAGCATTTAGGGTGTTAGGTGTAATTATTAGGTTAATTATATAATAAATGAGTAATAGGAAAAATAATTAATTTTGTAAATTAGGGAAATTTGGAGTAAAATCTGATTTAGGATGGATTTAGACATTTTGAAATAATAATTGATGTTTAGGGATAGTAATTAAAGTGATAGAAATATTAGAAGTGCATTATGTACATAATAGGCAATAATGCATAATATGTAATTTTTGGAAATATACTAAATAAAAAATATTAGAATAAAAATTGATATTATGAGAATAATAAAAATGTATGATAAATCTGATAGGAAACTGGAATTTATGTAATTATATGAAAAATATAAAAATTTCTAACATTAGTAGTGAATTCGATACACTAATATGGATTTAGGTGTACCGGGTAAAATAAATACTAACTAGGGGTAATAATGGTATTTAGGAGATCGGGAAGTAATGTGATTAATTTCACATTATGGGTTGAAACGGATTTTTAGGATTGAAATCTAAAACATTACTTAGAAATCAAACTAAAACCTAATTTAGAAATCGATGCGAAAACCAAACCTAAACCTAACCCCAAACCTAGAATAAGTGTAAAAGACTTAATACCTAGATAATTAGGCATATTTAACCTTAAACAAAACCTAACAATAAGCGTTGTAGGATAAAACGAATTTATAGTATTTATATGAAAAGCTGAAACCACGTTCGTGTTATAAGGATGATCGGCGATGGCCTGAGCAAATCGGACCTCGAGTGAGTGAGCAAAGAGTCGAGGTAAGTTGGGATTAATACGATGCTGTATTTTGGAGGCTTAAGATTATGCTTGGTTGTGCTTGTTAGATAGTTGAATGTATGCATGTGTTTGATTATGGGTGATGCCATGATTCTGTTTGTTGCTCTGCACATATTGTATGAATTGTATGAAATGATTGATTACCCTAAAATGGACTTAATTAAATATCCGACCAGTAATCATAATCGGACATGCATTGCAACCCGTTAGGGGAATTTAGGACTCTCCGGCCAAATACCGACCCCTTCGGAAGGGATAGCGCAGGATTGCAAAATGGTCCCTTCTTCATCCTCAGTCGAACTAAGTGACAGGAGAGGAGGTCGCGGCGAGGGTGAAGGCAGTGGTTCGAAGGTAGTCGCGGGAGGAGCAAGGTCTCCATTACACAAGCCTGGGTTTGGTCGTGAGCTGTTGCATTAACGGCAACTCCTCAACCTGGATTAGAGCGGGCGCAATTTCTCTAATCTCACGACGGGCCGGACAACATCTTGAGATGGCATTTGCTTGCGCATGCATTGCATCTAATAAATGATTGAAAACCTTGTTGTGTCTCTGGTATAGTTTTAAGTCCTCCGTCCTAACTTACTAAGCCGTGGTTGCTCACATCCCTATAGACGTCGTGCAGGTGCTAGCTAAGAAGCAGCAAACCACTACTCTGAAGCTAGCAACTGCTGGATCCTAGGGAGTGAGGAAAAACATGTGAAGAATAAATACATACTTTTAAAGTTTAAGTTTTTACCTTAGAACTTTTCATTTTGAATAATGTAACAATTAGGAAATATATTACGGAGAAATATTGTAAACTTTAATTTCAATAACTGTTTTATAATATATATATATATATATATATATATCTTCACACTCTTAGAGAAATGATTTATTTAAATTAAAAAAAAAAAAAAAAAAAAAGGGGGTTAGTCGTGGACGCCTGGTGTAGATTAGGTCTAAGATAGCGGTTGTAAGGCCAACTTCTATCTTAGGATGGTTTACACGGCGGGAGCTGTTACCACTCTACCGCTTCGGGGCGTGACAATATGATTATTGAAAGACCTTATATATACAAAACTTAAATTTAGTTTTCGTAATAATTACGTAAATATTATGATTTTATCTAAAACGATTATATATATATATATATTGAGTTAAGTTGTTAATTATTAATAATATACGTAATTATACTATTACGTATAATGTATCGTTTTGATTGTATCGAAATATACTTTTAATTAGATAAATCCCGTTTTAATTCCAGTAGAGTTATTGTAATACGAACATTCTAGTAATATTATAAAGTTATAGGTTATATGACTTAAGATTGCCCGATTTTAGAAAAAATAGTTTCGTTGGTTTCGTACAAACTTAACGATATGTATTATAGGTTCTATTTTTAGATATAACTTTTGATGAGTAATTTAACTTTTTAACACAATTATACGTATCTAATCAAATATTATCATACTATACGTAATTTTTGTTATTAAATCATATTTTACCTAATTTGTCAATATAGCCCATAATATAGGTATTATCTAACTCTAATATCCTTATAATGTATCCTAGTTATTAAAATATCATTAAATCTATTAAAAAAATACTTTTATCCAATCTTACTAGTACATATGTAAATACTTTTATTTAACTATTTATCATATTTTAACCTATTGTTAGTAGAATTGGGTATTGGATCGTTATTTAAGTTTTTTACTACATAAATTTGTAATAAATAGCTTGGGTTACCAAAAAATTCCCCAAAAATTTATGTAGACTTCTAAAAATATGAGGAATTCAGTTATCATTTAGTTTCATGTTATCGATTCGTCACCTATATATTCGAAATTACAATTTTACACTTAAATTACACTTAATTACCCAAATATGATTCTTTTTATACAAAATTATTTTCAACCTATCCTAATATCATTATAATTTACTAGAAATTAGTATAGGTCAATTTCACCATTTAATTTCATAAATCCTATTTATTTTACATTTTCACTCTAATTTCTTGCTATTTTTAGGCCAAAAAATACCATAAATATTAAAAATAATCAAATAAAAAATCACTACATAGAAATTATCTATATATCATATGTATCTTACACAAAAATTTTGAGCTAGAAATTATGTCATTTAGTGTATTTATTTTAAATTTCAAATTTTGGGTGAACAGTGCATTTATTAAGTAAGTACATTAAATATTCTTAATTTTGTTAAAATAAATTTATGAAATGAAAGTATATCTAAAATAACCTAGGAATTAATTTTTTCATATTTTTCTTAATTAATTTAATAATTTTTCAAAAATAGAGAAAAATAGGGCAGAAACTTAGAATTTGAGTTCATCGGAGCTTCAGCTACTGTTGGTCGGAGAGGGGTTGTTGGCCGATCTAGTTTGTGGTGGCTCTACTAGGTGATGGCAATAGGGATTCACGTCAGGTCATCGGATGGTCAAGGAATTGTCTTAGCTCGATCCTTACTTTGTTTTTGTTTTAATTTTTTCTATTTTCTTTTGATTTTTTTTTATTTTTCCTTTCTGTAATTTGGGTTCCTAAATGTGTATATATTGTAGGGGGAATCTTATTTATAGTAATTAGATTTGGTTACAATTTTTCCTTAATTATTAAGTAATTTATTTTAATATTTTCCTTGAAAAACGCATAGTAGGAGGTGTCAATTTTTTTTATAAATTTGCTTTTGATACAGCTGCTTATCCTTTTTAAGATACTCCACATTTTATCCAATCATATTTCAAGTCGTTTTTTATTTTTTTAATAATTTTTAGATAATATTTTAGGGTATTTTTGGTATTTTATATTAGTATTTAATGATTTTGTTAATATACAGAAATATATCCTATATATATCATACACATAATGAGTAATTATATATGTGTAATCATGTTTTTAGCATATCTTTTATTTTTAAGATACTTTTCCTATTTGATTTTATGATTTTATTACTTATTATACATAATTATATAATTTAAAGTTAATTTACGGATATATTTATTATATATACTAGGTATACTTATAAAAATACATGTATACTCATATAATATATTATGCTATATTATTTTCTTTTATTGCCTAATTAATTTATCTCTTAAGTCCTCATTACATTTCGAGCTCAATTTTAAGGTTTTCAATCATTTTTACACTATATCGAATAATCATATTTCTAAGACTAAATTTGGGATTTTTGGTCATTATTTTTGAAATCTAATCTAATTGAGTCATTTCAACTAACTTTTCTAACGTAGTTGTAAAGTTTGAATTTAATTGGATATGTTTTCTCGAAAGTCCTAAATTTAGGTATAATTACCCAAAATTCAACTTTAAAGTCTTATGTAAAGTAATTTTTTAGTATTGTGATTGTATTCTTAATATTCTTATTATATTATGGACTTCCAAACGTATGGGAATTTCTCGATTATGGTTATCATGTCTCTCATAAGTTTTTAGCTTAATTTGTTTACTTTTCCAAATGCACTAAATTCACTATTGACCCTAATTATGCAAGAATAGGGCTTTATCCTAATACTTAGATGTCCATGTCTTAATTACTGATTTATGGAGTATTACATCGAGGTTAGGAGCTGAGGAAACCAGTAGGGTTGAGTCGGTTGCTCTACCTTAGGGAGTTCCTCTTAGTCCTTAAGCAAAACCGTTGGCTCCCGATCTTGTAAGTGTGGCTCTTTCTTTCACTGTCTTTATCCTTACCTCTACGCCCATTATTGTGGAAGATGAACTCACTGACATAGACAACAAGGACATGGTGATGCTTGCCCCTCCCGATAGGGGTGAGGATGAGGGGGGTTAAAGTCAATGCCTCATTCGGCATAGTTAAGCAAAAGAAGAAGACCCTTAATACTACTAAGGAAGCAGTGCTCGAGGCTAAGAAACAAAAGCCTACAAGGAAGGTGCTCCTAAGCTAAGTAACTTGGTATGGATGGCCGATGGCTCACTCTACAAGTATATTGATAAGCTTGGGGATGAATTTTTTTATGTCCTAAACAAGTTCAGGTTCTTGGGGATCAAGCCAGACTTATTCAAGGACATATCGTATGTGTCTCAAAATGAAGAGCTCCACCTTCACACTTTTGAGGCTAAGACCAAAAGGGTTGAGGGAAGCTTTAGAGGCCAAAGTGGGAGATCCAGGGTAACAACATTACATTATGGCATTGGATTTTCAGCTATTAAGCCTTACTGAGATCTTACACCGCTACCAATCGGGCCATCCTTAAGGACCTTTCAAGGGTAGGAAGAGGCGATCTATGGAGATAGCGAGTCACCTAAGCTCACTCATCGATTAAGTAAGCCTTCGTCTTTCATAATTGATATCCTTCTTTTTCGTAGCTGGTTTGACCTCAGTTTGCATTTCTTTGCAGTACCACGGCTAAGTATTGCTCCAACTGAGCAATTATAATGCCTTATGGAAAGAGATAAAAGGCTTTTAAGTAACATTACGTAAGGCCGAGAAGGGCTTGAAGGAGATAGAGTCCTCTTCCAATAAATATCTAGATAAGTTCATTAAGGCTAATTAGTGCTTATGCCACTCTTATGTGCAAGTGGTTAGGTTTAAGGGGAGGTTGAAGGATGTAGACCAGGAGAAGATTGTTGTTGAAAAGAACATTAGGGAAGTCGGTGACCTAAGGGCTTAACTTGAGAATGAGTAGAAGACCAAGGCCTAACTCTCCCAAAAATTGGACGAGGAAAGGGAAGCTAAGGCTGGCTTTAAGAGAGAGAATGTCAAGCTGAAGGTGTCGACCTCGTTACTATAGATTGAGCTGGCGATGAAGGCATTAGAATGTTACGATGCCAAAGCTATATTGCTGGAGCTACTAGTTGAAAGGTCAAGTTAGAACAAAAAATCAAGAAACATTAATGAAGAGCTTCAAAGATGGAGGAGCTCATCTTTAAATTAGAGAGTAGGGAGGTTCTCAACAATGCCACTCCCAAGAAAGCCATTGTCAATTTTCAATTGATGGAGCATTGGTTGGATAAGCTAGAGGACATCTACATCGATTATGCTTGGTACACAAGGAAAGAGATGCTCTCCAATTATCCTAATCTTGACCTAAGCTTCCTTGGGAGAAGAGGGAGGCTTAAGGGCGTAAGATAGAAGCTGCTTAAGCAACTGCTGAGGTTTACGGTGCCCCTTTTGTTGTTTGGGCTAAATAAGATATTGTTGTGTCTACTTTTACCTTAGCATCTCAATAAGAGGTTACCCTTAAGGGTGTTTCCCAAGATGATCAACGTCGCGGTGATCTTCTTATTGGTAGAAGTCAATAGCTTTCGGTTCCTTCTATAACCCAAGGTCGGTTATCTCAAAGGACGTTGATGGATTAACCTTCCGAGCAAATTGAAGCTTTAGATTTTTTGCAACTATCGGAGTTAGCTAATCCTAGGCAATAGTTATCCCCTTCCCTACTTCTTGTACTCTAGGTTGGGATGTTGACCTTAATTTTGTATATCCCAAACTTTATTAATGAAACTTGAAGTTCTTCATGTATTGTCTTTCGTATTGCTTTGTTTTATTGAATGTTTTTCCCTTGCTTGCTTAATTAATTGTAACATAGTCTGATATTGCATAAGGGGCATTATCCCTTGCTTAAGTTATTCTAAGGGGTTGGGTTGGTGGCACTCCAACTTGCCTGATTAGCAGGAGTTCCTTAAGGTAAGGGGTGTTTCTCCTTACTGAGGTTATCCAAAAAGGTCAGGTTGGTAATGTTTCGACCTGCTTGGTTTGTGGGAGATTCTCAAGGTAAAGGATGTTTCTCCTTACTGAGGTTACCTAAGCAGGTCAGGTCGGTAGCGTTCTAACTTGCTTGATTGGTGGGAGTTCCTTAGGGTAAGGAATGTTTCCTCTTTCTAAGGTTACCCGAGCAGGTCAGGTCGATAGCATTCTAACCTACCTAACTGGTGGGAATTCCTTAAGGTGAGGGATGTTTCCCCTTATTAAGATTACTCGAGGGAGTTAGTTTGGTGGTGTTCCGATCTGTTCGGTTAGTAGGAGTTCCTTAGGGTAAGGGGTATTTCCCCTTACTAACGTTACTAGAGGAGGTCAAGTCGGTAACGTTTTAACCTGCTTGAATGGTAGGAGTTCCTTAGGATAAAGGGTGTTTCCCCTTTACTAAGGTTACTAAAGAGGGTCAGGTTGATGTCATTCTAACACTCTTAGCTAGTGGGAGTTCCTTAAGGTAAGGGGTGTTTCCCCTTACTAAGATTACTTAAAGGGGTCAAGTCAGTGGCATTCCAACCTGCCCAATTCGTAGGTCCGTTCACCCTTTAGGGGTTGGGACTCAGTATGAGAGTAAGAGAAAGAAGCAAATAACTCATGTGAAATTTGAACTTCGTTCATAATTTTGAAATAATTTATATGATGGTACATTAATCAAAGTAGAGCCAAAGATTATCAACGTTCCATGTGTACAAAATGAACTCGTTAGCCAATCGTTCCGATCTGTATGCTCCATTCCCTAAGATTTCTCTAACTTTGACTGCGTCTTCCCAATTGGAGGCCAACTTGCCCTACCCTTCTCATGAACCTATGGCCTCCAACTTCTAGCAAATCAAGTCTTTGACCTTGAACTCTTTATGTCTGACCTTTTGATCATAGTATCTGGCTACTCGATGCTTGTAAGCAATTAACCAAGTTACAGCAAGGTCTTTAATTTCTTTAATGGTGTTGACATTGGCTTAAAGTAAGGACTCTTAGAGTATGGCATTGAAGCTTTGAGTCTAGATGTTGGGAAGCTCGAGCTTAATGGGGAAGATTACCTTTAATCCAAACTCTAGGTAAAAGGGGGTTTTGCTTGTGGGGGTATGATGGGTGGTCTTGTACCCCTACTAAAAGTTAGGAAGCTCGTCGACCTAAGTATCTTGGGTTTGATTTACTCTCTTCTTCAAGCTTTTAAGGATGATCTAATTGGCTGCTTTGACCTATCTATTCGATTAGGGGTAGGCAATCGACGTGAATGTTACGCCTCGAAGTCGTAGAGCCACAATAATCCCACCGTGTAAATCATTCTATGAGAGTAACTGGCCTCATAGTACCTACCATAGACATGATCTACACAAGGCGTCAATGACTTCTCGCTTTGAAGTAAACAGTCCAATTAAATATTTAACTACAATTATGGTAAATATCACAAATTTCTAATAAACATATATAATTATATGTAAAGTTTACAGAACTTCCCAAGAAATTCTACATATATACAACTGTTCCCTAATTTACATAATAATTATCAGTCTTTCATCCTTAATTGCAAAGGACACTCTAGCTACACATCATTACTAAGTAAATTGATCTTCACACCCCTGGCTTCAAAAGGACTAACCTCTAGGTAATTGTAAGGCAGCATAATACTTAAAGTATTTAAAAATTAGGGCCTGCAAAAGGATCTATAAGGGTATGAGTAACTGCAGCTTAGTAAGTTGAATTGGAGACTCATAAATGCATAAAAGCATAAACAAGATTATCAAGCAATTATTTTCATGCAATGCAACAATCAAGTGTCATCGCACAACATAGTCCGGTCCGTTGTGAAATTAGAGAAATTTCACTCGTTTTAATCCGGGTTGAGGAGTTTCCATGTTACGCAGCAGCTCACAACCAAACCTAAGCTTGTATAATGGAGACCTCACTCCTCCCGCGACTACCTTCGAACCATTGACTTCACTTTCGTTATGATCTCCTCTCCTGTCACTTAGTTCAACTAAGGATGAAGAAGGGACCATTATGCAATCCTGCGCTATCCCTTTCGAAGGGGTCGATATTTAGTTGGAGAATCCTAATGATCCCCTAACGGGTTGCAATGTATGGCATTTTTGGTCATTAAAGTCAAATAAGATTAAATTTCATTTAGGGTTTTCAAACAATTCACACTAATTCAATCATAACACAAAATTCATCATACTACAATTTCAGCATGAATTCAGATACATCAAACACATGCGTAAACTAATTACAATCACAACAATATACAATCCTAAGTCTCTGAGTACTATAAAAATAGTACTCTATTACAATAACTAATAACCCAACTTACTTGGAATTTCTCAATCGCCCAATCACTTAGTTGTAAGCTGACTTGTCTCTGGATATCCTATAATATAAATAAGTCTTTTTAGTACTTATACTTTAAGGATTCATATTTTAAGTTATAATTTAACTTATTTTCTATGTATACCTATTATGTACTAATAATTCTTTCTATTCTATTTTAGGGTTCGGATCCTAAATTAGATTCTAGTTTTGATTCCGAAGTCTTAACTATGCTCAAATCCTAATGTGAAATTAATCACATTAAGCTCGAGTATGCTAATATCCTATTGGGTCTTAATTTAGTATTCTAAATTATTCAGTACACGCTAATCCTAATTGAGGTATCAGATTTATTCTCGATATGAGGAAATCTTATATTTTTTTATACAATTAAATTTTTGTTTTAGATTTAGTATATTCTGATTTTTATTATAATATTATCTAAATAACTCTAATTTTTCAGATTTATTAAATTTTTAATTCCACATATTTCTAATTTCCTACAATTACTACCTAATTTCCTAAATTAATTACATTTAATACTCCAAAGGCTAGGATTAGGTTTCTACATAACATCTAATTGCTATCTAAATTAGTAATTAGTGTCTTAATCACCTAATTAATCTAAAATTATCCAATTTTTCTATCATGTTAGGGCTAAAAATTAACTTAAAAATTTCAAAAATTAATTTTAAAAAAATGGCTTCATAGCATTGTTCTATATCACATAAGCATTTTACAAAAAAAAAAAAAAAAAAAAAATTGAGCTCCAAACTACAACCCTAAGCCTATTTATTTCTAGTTATAATCATGCTCGGTTTTGCTCAATTTGTTAAGAATCCTATATTTTCAAACATGGTTAAACTAAATTACTATTTTTCCTTGAGTCTACATACAATAAAACCTCAGAATAACAAGTTTCATAATTTTCTAGGTAACATAACTAATTTTACAAAATTATACAAAATCGGGGAAAATAAGGGACTTACTCGGTTCAATGCTTTTTGGCCGTCCAACTCCAGTCTAAGTGTGTCTCCCGGCCTAGACGGTAGGTCTGGAGTAGGGTAATAGTGGTGGTTTGGTCCCTAGTGGTGGTTTGGTCCCAGGTGGTGGTGAGGTGTAGGTTTAGCTTACTAGCCCTAATTGCACAGTTTCATTTTCTTTTTTCTTTTTTTTTCTGGTTTTTCTCTTGAATTTTCAAAGCTCTCTAATTTTCTTTGATTCCTAACTGTCCAAAGGAGTTCTATGAATTTTTCCCCTATTTATAGAGCTTAGTGGAAATTAATATGCATTAAATTAGATAAAATATTGTCCAAATCCTTTAATTTTTGGCTTTTGTGTTACTTGATTCTAATTGGCTAATTTTTATTCTTCAAATCTTGACTTGCCACGACTAGATTTTCATCATTCCCTATCCCTCTGATTTTTTTTTTCTGATTTTTCCACAATAAATTAATAATTTTCTTTAATTATTTACTAAGTTTTTGGCCAATTTAAGTAATTTCACGTATTTTTATCTACACGTAAATACTTATAGGGTACATGTGAACATTCTTAATTATTATTTAGGTCATTCTATAATTTTTAATATACATATAATCTATCTCTAGTGATTTATTAGTTAATAGATTATACTTTTCACCTTTTCGGTAATTAACAATTATTATACTTAAAATTTGAAAATTTCATAGTCTCCTATTTTATTACTTATTTTCTTAAATCCAAGTTTACGGGATTGTTTTTACTAATTTTTTTATTAATAGTTTATAATTTAGATTTGATTGGATCCTTTAACTAATCGTCCTAAACCTTATATTCTAAGTTAAATCCTACGGTCACTTGGCTTAACTTTAGGGCTTACAGTGAAGTATAGCGTGATGTGGTCTGTGGCACAAAATTCTTAAAATTTAGGGTTATCAAACTGTTCCCCATTATCTATGATGAAGGCATATGGGACCTGGAATTGGGAGAGGATGTTATTCTAAACAAAGGACTTAACACTCCTCTCAGTAATCTTTGCTACAACTTCAGCCTCTACTTACTTAGTGAAGTATTAGTGAAGTAGTTAACGGTGACAATAATGAACTGCTAGCCTCTCGAAGCCTTGGGGATGGCATCAAGGATGTCAATGGCCTACTGGGCAAGCAGTCATAGATTAGTTAGGGAATAAAGACTATTGCGGGGTACGTAACTGATGGAGGTGTACTTTTAGCACTAATGGCACTTTTAGGCTACAGCCTTGGCATCTTGCCTTATGGTAGGCTAATAGTATCCGATCCATAGAGCCCATATGTAGAGGGATTAGCACCGAATATGGTTATTACACACTCCAGCAAGTAGCTTTTCCACGACACATAGGCCCTTACTTTCTCATAGGTATCTAAGCAAGGGAAAGTTGACCTGCCAACAGTACAAGATGCCAACAACCAACGTATTATTGGTGACGTGGTATCTTAGCTTCTTTACTTCTCTTCTATCCTCTAAGAGCATATTCTACTCCAAATAACTCTAGATGGGATCCATCCAGCTCACCTTTGATGTTGATGTTGTAAGTTCTAAGACCCTTACTAAGCCTGGAGTTGTGCTCTTCTCTGGTAAGTATTCAATGAAGATCTTCCTATCCTTCACCTCGAACTTTTGTATCCTCATAGAGGTGAGCTTGGATAGCCAATCTACTATTGAGTTCTTGAGATGGGGGATCTTTGTGATGATCCACAAAGGAAACTTAGCTAGAACGCTTTTTACCTAGTCTAAGTATCTTGCCATAATGTCATCCTTGGCCTCATATTCACCTTAGACTTACTGGACAACTAATATGGAGTCTAAGAACACTTATAGATGCTCAATGCTAATCTCCTTAGCCAATTTGAGACTAGTTATAAGGGGCTCCTATTCAAATTCATTGTTGCTAGTATTGAACCCAAACCTAAAGGTGTAATAGACTGTGATCTTATATGGTCTGGTTAGAATGAGATCTATACCTTCATCCCTTGAGGTGGATGATCCATCAACGTAAAGAGTCCATACTGATTTGTCATTGCCTAGTGGTGCCTCTCTTCTCTTATATATTCCACCATGAAGTCCACCAACACTTGTGCCTTATAGGCCATTCGTAGCTGATGCTAGATTTCATATGCGGTCAGCTCCATTGCATACTTCACCACCTGTCTAAATAAGCTCGGCTTTTGCAGTAAGGTGCATAGTAGCTGTTCTATAAGTACAATAATCTGATGCACTTGGATGACATGTTGAGATGACAACGATTAAGGCAAATTTTTCTACTTGAGTATACCTAACCTTAGGCCCTTGGAGTATATGGATGACGTAGTATACTGGCATGTACTCTCTCCCGTTTACTTTAACCAGTATAGAAGAGAGTGTCTAGTTGCTTATAGCTAGGTACAGGTAGAGGTCCTCCCTTAAGATAGGCTTGGAGGAGACCAAAGGGTACATAAGGAAACCCTGCAATTGCTTGAAGGTTGCCACACACTCAAGAGTTTGTTAAAAACCCTTAAGATTCTTAAGGACTTTGAAGAACTCAACGCATTTATCAATGCTTTTGGAGACAAACTTGCTCAACGCAGCTACCATGTTGGTGAGCTTTTAGACATCTTAGACTGAGGTAAGGGCCTTCATTTCCTTGATGGCATGTATCATTTCAAGGTTGGCCTTAGTACCCCTCTAGGTGATCAAGAAGCCAAGAAATTTACCTAAGCAGACCCCAAACACACACTTCTAAGGGTTCAACTTCATGTGATGTCCTCTCATTTGTTCGAAGGCTTCCTAAAGGTTCTTAATATGATTACTGGGCTTCTTGTACTTGATAATTATGTTGTTGATGTACACCTCCGTGTTGCACCCAATCTAGGGCTTAAACAACTTTGTTCTCATGTGTTGATATGTTGCCCCAACATTTTTGAGATCGAAGGACATGACTGTGTAGTAATATATGTTAAAGTTTATGATAAAGGCAGTATGGACTTCATCCTTGTGGTCCATCTTATTTTAGTTGTTGCCCGAGAAGGCATCCATAAAGCTTAATAGAGCATGTCCCGAAGTGGAGTCGACCAATTGGTCGATCTTAGGGAGAGAGGAGTCTTTTGGGCAAGCTTTATTAAGGTCGGTATAATCAATACACATTCACCACTTCTTAGACTTCTTTTTTAGCAACACTACATTTGTTAGCTAGGTCGAGTACTTTCCTTCCCTTACAAAGCAAGCCTTCAGCAGCTTCTACACTTCTTCCTTAATTGCAACTTGCCTCTCCAGGGCAAAGTGGCTCTTCTTTTGCTTGACAGGCTACATGGTAAGATCAATATTAAGGCTATAGGTTGCCAAGTTGGGAGAGATCCTAAGTATGTATAACGTTGACTAGGCAAACCTATCAAAGTTGGCTTGGATAAGGGAAACTATCTCTTTGTTCACTTTGGTAGGAGTCTTGATCCCGACCTTAGTAGTTTCGTTGAGAGAGGGGCCAATTTGTGCTTCTTAAGTTTTTTCGCTTGTCTCGCCTCTCTCAGTCGGCTTCTCTTGCGAGCTTACTTCTAAAGCAAATACTTTGTCGGCTCTGGTAGCCTTGAGAGCTTAAGAGAGAGCTTCTTGTCACATCTACATATTCCCACCCTAGTTGGGGTTCGGAATTTTGGCCTTTCAAGTGAAGGGATGATGTGATGAGCTTAAATGCATTCAAACTTGATCATCTCAAGAGAGCATTGTAAGGAGATGGGTAGTCGATCATGACAAACTCCACTAATCACCATGCAACATTGTCATCATTGTAAAGTTCCATGTCAAGGGTGATGATTCCTTTATCTCATATAATGTGAGCTCTTGAAATTGTGTTTAAGATAACCGATCTTAGATTTAAGGCTTTTAGGGAAAATTATTTGATTGAGTCCAAACTTTACGACTAAGGTAGAAAAGTTAGACGAAGTGACACTGTGAAGTTATATTTTGGAAATAATGACCAAAAATCCCAATTTTGCCATTATAAGTAGGATTATTTAATATAGTACTAAAATGTTCAGAACTTTTAAAATCAAGTTCGGATTGCAACGAAAACTTAGAAATAAGTTAATTAAGCTACAAAATGAGATAATATAGTATAATTTACTATATGAATATACTTATATTTTTATAAGTATAGCTAGTATAAATAATAATTATATCCTTAAATTAACCCTAAAGTACTTAATTATATATATATTGTGTTAAATTCATGAAATTAATTAAGAAAACATATCCTTAAAATAAAAGATTTGTTAGAAACTTAATTATACGAGTATAGTTGTATATTACGTGTAATATATACACATGATATATATACTTGTATATTACTAAATAATTAAATGTTAATAAAATTTACCTAAAATACTAAAATAATTGCAAACCTTATCCTACAAACTTCAATTGTGGTTGGAAATTACTTGACATTGCCGTAGCATCACTAATTTAATTGTATATGCTGAATCAAAAGTTAATTTGCTAAGATTTGGCCACCTTCTCCTTACATTAATGAGGTAAAAGTAAAGGAAAAAAAATAAGAAAAATTATAAAAGGCAGCAACCGACTCCCAATTGAGTAAATAAGCTTCTCTACATCACTTTCCAACTTTACAAACCAATAACAACAAAAATAAAAATTTAGAAAAAATCGTGGAAAATAGAAAAAAAATAGGAAAAACAGAGTAATTACCAAGCTGAGCTAGTTCCTAGGGTATCCTTTGATCTACTGTTGAGCCACTCCACCACCAAAGAGTACCCCCAGCGTCTAGGTGTTCTGACACACCTCCACCACCCAACGGTTGCCGGAGCCACCAAAAATAGTTAAGTCAAAATTCTATCTTATTTTTCGAGAATTTTTAAAAAATAGTAAATCTACTTAGAAAATTTTGAAAAAAATTACACTTAGGTTATTTTGAACATGCTTTCATGTGAAATTTTTATTTTTGAAAAATTTATAATATTTAATATACTTTTTAAAGAAATTTACTATTCATCCAAAATTAGAATTATAAAATAAATGTACTAAATGATGTTATTTTTAGCTAAAAATTTTTATGTAGGATGTGTATGATATTTAGATAATTGCTATGTAGCCAGAATTTTGAATTGAGTATTTTTAATATTTATTGCATTTTTTGCCTAAAAATAGGTTGAAATTATGAAATTAATTGTTGAAATGGACATGTACTAATCTCTAGTGAATAATAACAATGTTGGGTTAGATTAAAATTAATTTGGTATAAAAAGAATCACAATTGAGTAATTTAAGGGTAAAATCGTAAATACAAATATATAGGTGATAGATCAAAAACTTGAAACCAAGTGATAAATGAATTCTCCATATTTTTAAGAGTCTATAGAAATTTTTAGGGAATTATTTGATGACTCGAACTATTTATTTCGAATTTACTTAATAAAATAGCTTAAATTACAAGACTGGACGAATTTTTAATAATAATAAGTTAACATGAATTAAATAGTTAAATAAAAATTATGTATGAGATTTCTGATCAGTTTGGATTAAAAGTGTATATTTAATATATTTATTGATATTTTCTGATCGTGATACATTATAAGCATATTAGGGTTAGATAATACTCATATTATAATATTATATAGACAAGTTAAGTAAAATGTAATTTAATAACGTAAATTACTTATAATATGATAACATTTATATAGATACATATAACTGTATTAAAAACACGAACTACCTGTTAAAAGTCATCTCTAGGAACAGAACTCGTAAAATGTGTTGTTAGACTTATACGAACCCAACGTTACTAATTTTGTTAAAATCGGACAACCTTAAGTGATATAACCTATAACTTTCTCATATTTTAGAATGTATGTATTTCAGTAATCCTACTAGAATTAAAACATGATTTAATAAATTAAAAGTACGTTTCGATACGATTAAAACGATATATAATACGTAATAATATAGATGACGTACAGTATTAACAATTAGTAACTTAATTCAATATATAATGATAATATGACTATATATTATGGAAATAATAATATACATATAATTGTTTTAGATTAAATCCTAATGTTTTCATAATTACTATGAAAACTGAATTTAGGTCTTTTATGTAAATAGAATCTTCCAATACAAAGACGGTTGATAACTTAAGTCAATAGTAGTGAGTGTCTAAATAAGTAATTTGGGATTGTGGCTTCATTGCTTATTAGGATACTGTTTTAAAGTATCCAGAGACCCAAGAGTACTTCTAACTGTGTTTGTAGTTAGTTGACTATACGCATAATTAGTTGATTGTGCGCATATTGTGTATGTGTATGATACTCAGCTGTGATAAGAGGTGAACTTCTTGATATGCTGTTTTGCATGTTTGCATTGTTTTTGTACTATATGAACTTGTTTGGCCACCCGTAATTAAAACTAACGTTTACTCGACTAAAATGAAACTGGACATGTACGACACCTATTAGGGGAAATGATTAAGATTGTCAAGTTAAATACCGATTTTCTTCTATGAGAATAGTTAAAATAGTCCTTTCCCAATCCTTAATCGAATTAAGTGACAAGCAAGGAAGTCACGGCAAGAGTTAGGGCCATGGTTTGAAGGCGGTCATGAAAAGAGGGTGTTCTTCATTACATAAGCTCAAGTTTAGTCTGATTTAAGTCGTGATGAAACTCCTCAATCCAGGTTGGAGCGGATGTAATTTCTCTAACCTTACAATAGACCAAATAACATTGTGCGATGTTTCATTTGATTGATTGCCTTATATCTTATCATCATTAATAACCTTGTTTGTGATTATATGGTACTCTTTTGACTTTGTTTCACTTATTGAGCTAATTGTGCTTATATCTCTATAAACTCTTTTACAGGTGCTAAGTAAGGTATGTTCCAATATCACTATTTCTAAGTTAATGTGCTACTATTTGGGAAAGTGAGGAATGAGGAATTAATTGAACCTAGGCTTTTGATTTGTTTTGAGTTTTTGAGGAAACTAACTGCGAATTCCCTAGGATATCCACTAGTTTCCTAACTTACTATATAAATATATATACTACAAAACCTATGGTTTTAAATAAACTTTAATTGTAAACTTTAACTTTGGATGTAGAACGTTTGTATATATACTGTTGTGATATAAGACGATAGGTTGTATAAAACAGGTATTTTGTAAAGCTCTATTATAGCAGCTGTAAGGTCAGTTGTAAGATCAGCTTTTATCTTAGAATAATTCACACAACGAAACTATTATGACTCCTTTTGTTTGGAGCGTGACACATAGTACTCCCATTGAAGCTAATAAGGTTATGGTTATATGGCTTCATCTTAACTGGCAGCTTAGTCCTCATCCTTTCACAAGTATGTAAGAAGAGAATGTCGATGGAGTTGTCAATGTCCACCATGATCTTGAGGACCTTAAAGTTTGCGATCTTCACTCCTATGACTAAGACATCTTGATAGATGGTGTTTACCCCCTCAAGATCTTGATTTGAGAAGTAGATCAAGGTGCATAAATTTTGTCTCTTCTCTCTTACTAGCGACACCTCGGACGGGGCATTAGCCAAGCCACTGGTAGTCGACCAGCTCCTAGGGCATGACCCTCTGACTATGATGTTTGTTACGTTATTATGGGCTCGGTTATTGTGGTGGTCATCATTTTGTTCTACTTGGGCACCCTCGGTCCATTACCTCCAATGTGCTTTATCCTTGTCGGGATCAAAATGGTCGTTATTCCTTTGTTCGACCACATATTCATTGAAGAAGCCCCATTGAATAACATACTCAATTGCATTCTTAAGGTGGAAGCATTCATCAGTAGTATGGCCATTGTGGAACTGGTAATATTTGATAAAGTTGTGATGGCTAGGATTCCCCTTCATCTTAGGGGGTCTCTACAACAAGTTCCTGTGCTTCACCTCAAAATAGACTTAGACAATCATTTGATTTAGAGGGGTATATTAAATATAGATGGGAAGGGGAATTGGGTCTCGCTTAGCTCAACACTTCTTACTACTTGAGTCTTTCCCTTCTAGTCTGCTCAGTGCCTTTCCACCGAGGCGATCCATGAAGGACAAATTTTTCCTTATCCTTTATTTGGCTCGATCTCTCTTGATTAGCATCGCACCTGGCATGAATATTGTCCTCTTGATCCATGTCTTTCTAGGCTTTATTCTAAAAGTTGGCTAGGGTCTTGGGCTTACTCTTTGCAAGCAATCGGAAGAAGTCTCCCAAAGGTCGAATGTCGAGCTAAGTGGCATGTACAGCTACTCCTTTGTCCAGTTGCGGTATCTCGACCATGGCATTATTGAACCAAGCCATAAATTTGTGCAAAGCTTTTCCTTTACCTTACCTGATTAGATACAATGATGATGTATCCTTGGATGGGGGCTTACTAGCCTTAAAGTGGAGGTTGAACCTCCACACTAACTCATCAAAGGAGCCAATGGAGTTCTTGAGCAAGTGGTTAAATCATGTCCGAGTTGCTTTCATCAAAGTGCCTAGGAAAGCCTTGCATACTATGGCATCCCCATGACCATAAAAGTTCATAAGGGTGCTAAAGTAGAGGAGGCGATCATTAGGATCACTAGTGCAGTCATATTAGTCTAAGGTCGGAAGCTTGCTATTAGGGGGCAATACTTCATCCTAAATACCCCCTGGTGAAGGGGATTTTGTTGATGGCGACCAGCCTAGTGTCATCAGTTGCCTTGTTCTCCTACTACTCAGAAAGCCTTCTCACCATCATGCAGAGCTCATTAAGGTTGGTATTGTCTATTAAACGAGCTTAACATTGCCGAGTATGCCGATACTCCATAACAATCAACCGCCTACTCATTGACAGCCAAGGCTTAGTCACAAGTGGCTATAGACCTTACCAATTGTCCCTGTATTAGGGGATCAAGTTGTTGATCCTTGCCGTTTTGCTGTTGTTAGTGGTGGTGGTTCTGCCTAATGTAAGCATTAGAGGTTTCTGAGGGGGTAGATGGGTGTGTTTGTGCGCTGTACCTCTTGGCTTCATCAAGGCGAGCGTAAAGTAACCTATTTTGGGCAACAAATTCCTCTACCAAGCATTCTCAGCACTGTAGGCACTCCTGTAGCGTTTCCCTTAGAATGGGTTGGCTTTCAACAAGTTGGTTATTCACCAACTGGTGACTTTCAAAGTCGTTAACACGTGACATAATGGTCAAGGAAGGAATGGGGTAAAGGGTGAGGGTGGGTGGGGGATGGGGTATTGTTTGGAGAAAGTGTTTAGTGTGTTTAGTTTGTTTAGGTAGGAACCTAGATCGGGATTCCTATAGACGGCAAATATCATCTCAAGAACTTTGCTAGTATCAATTGGACTTCACATGAGTAGAAAGGCCTATAAAAGAATGCATAGTAAGGGGGTGTAAGGGTGTTATCCGACGTTGCCACTCTAATACTTAAGTCAGTTGAGTGTTTAAAGAACATGAGTGCTTGAGAGCAATAAGTAAGCTTAAGTGTGTAAAGTATCAAATGGTTTACTATTAAGTGATGGTCTTGTATTTATAAAGAAGTAGTATTGATAATTGGAGAGCAGTTAGTAAGCATATCCACTTCCGTAAGCATTAAAGAGTGGGATCATAGTATCCAACGTGTTCCATATATATAGGAGGAGGTTGTTTGACTTAGTCTTTCAGGCTTATTCGAAGTCTTCTAACTGTTAAAGGCTTCTTCTAGCCAAACAAGCTATATTCCAGGCTTGGGCCCAGGGTAACTCATCATAAGCAGTAAGCCTTATAGGGTCGAGACCAGCTTAAGAAAACAATGTTCAAAGGGTCCTATCAACAGATTCAAATATTTCTCTTTTTTAACTCATATACACGTTGAGTACTTCATAATGATCAAATTGCTATGAATTAGACCTGAATCATGAGAAAAAATAAAATAAAATAAAACAGAATGGTGGAAAAATGTAGAGAAGTTATCTTCATGTCCTGTTTGAGATCCGGTCAAAAAAAAAAAAAAACTTCTTTATTTATGTCACCTGTTGTAAACCTTCAACATTTCACCTTTATATTATAACAATATACGACTACGTGAATCATATTTCTTAATTTTTGCCACCTATTTTTTCTGACTGCATGTTTAACCGGCACAAACAAATAATATAATCTTCAACTTTCGGTAGGCTTTGATGTGCCATTCACATTACTAAAATGGATGATTTAGAATATTGAAAGTGAATTGTTTTGTCCTTTTGCTTTTTTTTTTTTTTTTTCCACAGTGAACCATATTGAATGTTCTGAATTCACGACCGGATCCTGACAATGCATACGGGCCGGTTCATGAGTTGGAACTCCCATCCATAACCATGCACATACATCAATTGCATTCACATCTTTATCATTACGCACTACATGGCAAGGAGCACAAGTTTAGCTCATCTTGATTTTTACCAAGTGAACTCCATCGGAAACATGTGTCTACCTAAATTGAGATCGTACAGGACTCCCTCCCGCAGGTCTTAAGACCATTGCTCTTTTTGTGCAAACGTCAGCTTCTTAGACTTAATAAGACCACCTACTTGAGAGTGAGTTCAAAAATGTTTCAATGCCGGTTATATCCTTTTAGCCTCTCTATTGGTCCTAATATGGCATTATTTATTTGCTGTATTCAGACCAGGGTGATTTATACATACATTATTGAAGCTGTAGCTTAGTAAATTTTATAAGGCAGAGACACAGGGATCTTTGGGTGTGTTGTGAAATAACCCTAGAGAATATACAAAATTGTTCTAATAAGAAAGAGACAGTATCTTAAGCCATTTAATATAAAAAGCGGTTAAGTTTTTAGCTTTCTTCTACCACAATCACTTTTCCATCTATTGTAAAGAAAAAAATTCATCGAAACATTTTCAAAGGTGGAGGCTTTAAAAAGAAACAAATCCCTTATGCTTAATTTTTTCATCCTAAGGATGATTTAGCCTCTTCCTCTCTTCTTTACAACTTAGGTAACAAGGTCTAAGGTTTATCTATATTTTTAAATTATTCTATCAGGGAAAATAAAATAAGTTTTGAAGAGTAAGCATTTTAAATAGTATGCATTCGATTTACATCAATTTAGGTTGTGGAGATAGATTATAGGTAAATAATGATTCTGTAATATATAGATTTTGAGTGACAAATCTATTAAAGTGGAATCAAATAATGAATGATTCACATTTAAAAGCATTCATAATCATTCAAAATGATTTTGAAATTAGAACAATAAGAGCAAATTTGATTCTCTATGGAAAAAAAAAAAGAAAAAAGAAAAAATGTAATCGTAGTGTCAAAACCTCCATGGAAAGGTAAAATAATCAACTAAGGAGACAGAAGTCAACTAAATGCTCTAATGACACTAGAAAGTTAGCTTATAATAGTCGATTAAATCATGAAATAGTCAAGTGAACTGTACATAATTGTCAATTTCTTAAAATAATTGATTAAAGCTTCATTCACCACTGAAATCATAGCTTCTAATGAACTAAAGCACTATTTTAGTTGAGCATTTTCCTTCTTAATTTACAAATATCTTAAATTGACAAAATCAAACACAATTATTGGGATTGAGATACTAGATCAAACTCTTGGATTGAAACCTGATAAATAGGTGTTTGTAATTATAATTGATAAATAATGATATTTCATTAGATAACAATAAATTTGAAATTATACTAAGCCATAATTAGTGTGAACCTCCCGAAAAGCGAACCAATTCATGACCAGTTCGACTTTTTCTTTGTTTTTTTTTTTCTTTTTGGCTAGAAAAATTAAATGAAGGTGAAAAACATGACAAGTTTAACTTAAGCTAGACCAATCCTTGGTTCGAACTAGAGAAATTTCAAAACATGTTTAATAAGGCAAATATTATTATTAAGTTGATCAATTAATTAAGTTAAGCCCCTTTAATTTTAAAGTTAATTGAAGCTTACTTATTATATGAGATAGGCAAGGTTATCAAGCTCGCGATTCTATATAGAATCGTTAGAGCGTCTATAAAATTAGAACGTAAAATCGGAATGTAAAAATATAAATTTTTACAACTTATATAAAATAACTTTAAAAAATTATTGATATACTTATAGTAATTATTCAAAATTTAAAATATATGATGAAAATAAAAAAATGAAAAAAATAAGTTTTTTCCATAAAAATTTTTAATATATAATCTAACATATATAGAAGGAAAATAAGTAGAGCTAAAAGTAAACTTTTTCCTATTTTTTTAAAAAGCTATAAATTAAAGAAAACCAAATATTTCAATCAATTTTAAGTTATTAACGGTATAAAATAAAGTATATAGTTTTCTTTGTAAACTTTATTATTGAAGTTAAAACTTGGATAAAAGTTATAAACATAAAATAAGAGATTTGGAGAGAAAGAAAGAGGTAAAAAATTGTAATGGGATATGATAGATGTTATAATGTCTTACTGGTTAATGGCCTATAAAAGGCTAGTTATATATATATATATATATATATATTAATTTTTTAGTTCATTCCACTCAAATATATAGAATCGGTAAATTCGGTAAAAAACGTAAGTTTTTATCGAGTTTATATATAAACTCGATTAAAAACATAAGCTTCTATACGCAAAAAGATTTTACACTCGAGTTAACTCAGAAAAATCATCTAAAATTGTAATCTCGTAGGATTGTGTGAATAAAATCACGATTTTAACAACTATGAATAGGCTTATACCAAAACTTCTGTTCTATCTATGTTTAACTATGCGGTTTATGTAAGATTGAACCTTAGTATTGAACTAACATGTAGTTAGTATTGAACTAACATATAAGAATACTTATACAATCTTAAGCTAATCAATTATTAATTACTTTCTTATTGTATCTCAATACAATATAAACTTGACTTCATATAATTGCATGGAAAATTATAATGAAAAGGATTTAAAGATAAATTTAAATAAAGAATTAACGTTTTAAAAAGTTAAATAAAAGATCAACATTTTGAACTTTTCAAATAAGAGATTACCATTTTACAAAATGGTTTAAATAAAGAATTCATAATAGCCAATTTATAAAATTATTTGAATTATTATGTAAAATATTAATTTTTTATTTGAATTTATCTCTAAACGTTGATTTTCTTTATTATAATTCTCCCTATAATTGCACAACCATTATGAGTTTCTTACACTAATTTCACAAAACATGGAAACACTTACAAAATAAAAAAAAAAAAAGAAATTATGGAAAGTTTATTTCAAATTATGAATTATCGTGAGGATTACCAATTCTGCATGAAATTTTTTAACGATAAGAAAATTATAAAGCTTGTATTTGTTCCTTGAATGTGGAATTATTCTCCTAAGAATTCAATAATGTCCTATCAATTTATTGGTTTTCCTTAAATTTCATATTTTGCTCGAAGATATTTTCTTATATTTTGCAACTTTCACATGTAATCGCTTCCTTTATGTCGATTTGGTAACACCCCACTTCTCTTTGGAATTCAATTTCATCATTTTTCTGTTTTCGTAATTTTCCATTTATTCCATAATATTCCACTAATGCTTGGTAATTTTCCATACAAATCATAATTTCCTTTTTTTTTTTTCCATTATTTTCCTTCAATGTCCAGGTGCTTTACTTCTTCCGCTCATCATACATAGGGCAAACCAAGAGCAGATTCGTGCATGAGCAACGTGAAACTCCCCCGTTTTAGCTGAAAACATCTTATTTTGTAATATTCAGGACAAACAAGGGTATAACGCCCTGGTAAAACAACATACATATAAATACTACTTCGAAAAGTATAATAATTCTAATATGAATTAAAATCCATGACCACATGATAACAAGTTAATGTATTTGTCTAGTGACATTTTAAGCTATGTCATTATTATAAAATTTGCTTCAACCGTATAATGTAAATACTAATAAAATATTGAGGATTTAAAAATTATAATAAAATAGATCAACGTTTAAAAATAAGTTTAAATAGAGAATTAACATTTCAAAAAGTTTAAATAAGGAATCAATATTTTACAAAATAGTTCAAATAATTTTATAGATTAGCTATTATAAAGTTTTTATTTAAACCGCATTGTGAAACGTTAATTTTTTATTTAAATTTTTTGAAACGTTGATCTCTTATTTGAATTTATCTCTAAATATTTATCATTTTCTTTGTAATTTTTCCTAAAATATTGATATATCTAAAGTATATAAATCATTCGTGATAATTAATTCAAAACTTACTCCTTTCATTATTATCTATATCTATATTTTATTAGTATTTATATTATATATATATATATATATGTATATAATCTTCCGTGTCCCAAATTTCGTGCCTGAGGAATTACACGAAAAAACCTTCTGCTAGACCTTGCTCCAGTTGCGTGAAAAGCATTACCCCTACTTGACAAAGCATGCATAAATAAAGCACTTAGTGATCACGACAAGGGTGGTACTCTTCATTAGTTTGCACGAATGAAGTAAAAAAGAGCATTTAATGGTTACGTTATATTACAACCGTTTCATCTCACATGTTTTGTTTTGGTGTGAAATCATAACATCCTTTATCCTGTCCTTCAATATGATGTTGTGTAAGACTTGACACAGTTTTGGTCTTATGAAGATGAAATTTCTCAACTTTTTCCTAGGAAATTCTATCAGAGCAGCAGTAGCCAGTTCAGTTGTACTTCTTCTTCTTCTTCTTTTTTATATGTGCCTGTTTGGTTTTCAACTTAGCAAGTCTTTTGATGCATATCACCGACCCTTGAAGCTCAGATGGTCGAACTTTTGTCCTGTGAGTGATGCTCCTACAAACCTCAGCCACCTTATGTTCGGCGTAGTTGGTTCCATGAATTCATGGAAATACAGGAGATCTTACGTAGAATCATGGTGGCGGCCAAACATAACTCGAGGGTATGTTTTTCTAGACCGAGCCCCTCCGAAGGCGTTCCTACCATGGCCTCCTTCAGTCCCTCCTTTCCGGGTGAGCGATCCCGTTGGTCTATGGAAAGCACGTCCAATTCCTGGGAAAGCAATTCGGGTAACTCGGATATTTCGAACGATCATGGAGCTATTTAGACAGGGGGATAATGATGTGAGATGGTACATAATGGGAGATGATGATACCGTCTTCTTTGTAGAAAATCTCGTGGAGGTCTTGTCTAAGTATGATCATAACAAGTACTATTACATTGGTTCCTCTTCGGAGTTTTTTATGTCCAACTTCTACTTATCCTTCGATATGGCTTTCGGTGGAGCTGGTTATGCTCTGAGTTATGGTTTAGTGGCTGTATTGGCAACAAAGTTGGATGGATGTATCATGAGATACCCTCGGTTGTTTTTCAGTGACTATACTTTGCACCTATGTTTAGCTGACATGGGAGTTGAACTTACTCAAAAAAAAGGGTTTCATCAAGTACGTAAACTCTCACAACATATAGATTCTATTTGAATTTTTTTTTTTTTTACTTATATCTTATCTATATAATTTAATATTTATCTGTTTGGAATACTATCTATCTATGGCTTATCTATTTTTGTTTTCTAATTATAATGAAAGTAGTTGTTGAAACGTTAGAATTAAAAAATAAAAATTCATGTATTTTTAAAAGAAAAGATTTGAAAAATATATATATATATATATTATGTATTTGACATGATTATTTTAATTAGTATTTTTGTAAATATAATAAAATAAATTGTAGATAAATTTAAATTTATAAGGGTTTATTGAATATCTAATTTTAAAAAAGGGGTCTGTATAGAATTATATTTCCTTTTCTTATATATCTTATTCTTGGCAACTGTAAGATTCAATTAGACACAAAAAAACAACAAAAAGATAGAAAAAAGATGAGCAAAACAGAGCTATCAAGGAATAAAAAAAAATAAATCATTAGTACTAACATACTGTACAATTCGATAAGTAGTATATAAATAATAATGAAATAATATACTTTTCGAAAAAATATTAATTATATTTTTATGTATTAAAATTTTACTTATATTAACATTTCAGTAATTTATATTAATAACATATTAGTATAATTAAATTCTTTTCAACCTCTCCAAGACAATAAGCATAAAACATTTTTCTTTTCTTTCCCTTTCCTAGCTTAACTCTCTCTACTTTTGGTTGATGGCAGATTGATTTTCATGGCAGCATATCCGGTGTCTTGTCGTCCCATCCTCAATCCCCTATCCTGTCCCTTCATCACCTTGGCTATGTAGAACCAATTTTCCCTTCCATGGATCGTTTCAAAGCAGTAAACCACCTCATGAAACCCGCAAATCTCGACCAGTCTCGTTTAGTCCAGCAAACCATTTGTTACCGTAGGGAAAAGAACTGGTCCTTCTCAGTTTCATGGGGCTACTCCACCTATATATATGAAGATATATTCCCACGAAGCTTCCTTAGAAAGCCAATGGCGACATTCACACAATGGATCCGGAAAGAAAGGCCACCGTTTTATATGTTCAACACACGGTACCCGAGCAATGATCCTTGTGAAGTTCCTCACATGTTTTTCTTCGACTCCATCGAGAATGTCGGCAATGAATTTATAGTGACAACTTATGTTCGATTGACAACGCGTAAATTGCGAGCTTGTTCACATGGTGGAAACCATTCTGCAGATGCCATCTCAATGGTTAAAGTCATTTCATCTGCAAGGAAACGACTTCCGGTGAGCATTTCATTGATTGGAACCTTTTATAGTTTCGTTCCCATTTTGACTGTATCCGGCTAATCTTCCATCATACTTTTAATTTATTTTCTTTTAAATTTGGATTATTAAATTATTTAATTATTAATTCAATGGTCCAAATTTAAAAAAATATCAATTAAGAATGTGAATGAGAGTTAAATTGATCCTCTAAATAACAAGAACAAGATTATAGAAAAATCTTATTCCCTCTAAGTTTATTGTTACCTTTTTCTTTTGACATCAGGACTTAATCCCCATTTTCTTTTCTATCAGGCTGGAAGAATTGAATGCTGTGATGTAAACATGGCTGAGACTAACACCACAGAAATCAGATTTAGGCCTTGTATAGATGGTGAAGTTATCGCCTAAATGCCACAATCATCACCAATATATTTGTTGCATATAAGTTTGTTACTATTGAAGATTGATGGATGCAGAAGTATGTTGATCCGGAAGATCATCTACACATGAAGCAGAATTACCAATTCCAACTACTTGAATCATATTTCTTAATTTTTGCCACCTATTTTCTGCGGGTACATGTTTAACCGCACAGACAAATAATATAATCTTTAACTTCTTCTAGTTCATTATACTAAAATGGATGATTTGGAATTATTAAAAGTGAATTGTTTCGTCCTTTTGCCTTTTTTTTTTCTTTTTGAACCATATCGAACACTTTAACGGTATGTTCACTTAAAAGGAATTCTATTTCCTCTTTACTTCTTATTATAATGTTTGCTTGATTTTTGGTCTTTGAATCACAATTCTAAAGGAATTCCTATTATTTATTATTTGAAATCAAATAATAGGAATTCTTTAATTCAACTAATGAATCATGATTTTTTACCACTATCGCCACAGCTATATAGTCGCTACCGTCGATCATTGTCGTCGCCACCACCATTGTTACCGCCATCACTATTCTTATCACTATCATTGTTATCGCCATCGTCATTACCATTACTATTGCCACCATTATTGCTATTGCTACTACCACTGTCACCATCGCTAATCACTATAACAACCGCCACCACTACCCTCACTATCGTGGCAATCGCCACCATTTACCATTATATCCATTGCTACTAGTACTACCATTACCACCGATGTCAATCACCATCACCACCACTAATTCTATTACTTTATGATTAGTTGAGAAAGAAAATGGACCAATAATAATTTATTAAAGTTATATTACATATCTATTTTTAAATTACTTATAAATCCAACTAAACAAAATAATATATATTACACCCTTATTCCATTTCTTAGGAATTTTAATTCCATTCTCTCTCATTCTATTCTATAAAGTAAATGAGCCATAAATCCATAACTGATTCTTAACCATGCATTAGGGCCAATTCACAAGTTAGAACCAATCTGTACCTAAACCTAATCTATCCTCTACTCGATATGCTATCCCCATCTCATAACTATAGATGCTCTAAACCCATTAATGATTTTTTATCATAATTGGCATTGACATGTAAAACTTGTGTTTTGAACTACTCTTTTAGGTATGGATATAAAAGACTAGCAGACTTAGAAGCTAATATAGTTAGTCTATGATGGAGGACAATAAGGTTTGCAATTGTACTCGTTTTGTACAAATGTTAAAAGCAAATTTAGGAGCTATGATAATTTTGGAATAAAAGGGTAATTTGTTAATGTCATGACCACTGAATTAAGTAATGGATATAGAACTATATTTAATGCGTAAATGAAAGTATTTTGTTTATAGATGACCTTGAGAAGATATTTTGTTTGTACTAAGATATTGAGCCAATTTAGGAGCTTTAACATACTCGGCAAGCAAACAATAGTGTATTCAATCACAAACATAACAAAATTTGTTATGGTAAAATTGGAAAGGAAACGAATAAATTACCAGTACATGTTGATGAGTGAACTTGGAATATAATATTATAACTCTTATTATGTGTATTATATTTCTACTAACTTTTTGAAGTGTGGTTAGGTAGTTTGATGTAAATGGTTTAACTTTTGAGAATCATTTAAAGGATAGGCTATAAATCTTACATGTCTAGGTTATTCTATGCTTGTGTTGGTTATTGCGTGTTGTGGCTGAAAATGTAGACCATGCACTTGTTATTTGTTTCGTTTTTATAGTGTGTTGTTATTAAGGATTGGTTGTGATATTTGGCTATGGGCTTGATTATGAACTACTAATATTGTTGTTTTGTAAGATGAAGTTTTTTAAGGAATGGATGGTAATTTAGAATTAGTGTGGAATTTATTGTATATCTTTAAATTTTTACATGAATAACATTTTGTGTTTTAGATATTGGTGTAAGTAATTATATGACATTACTTTACTTTTGTTTTCTTTGTTTTTATGTACTCGTTTATGTTTATAAGAAGCTGAGGTTAGTGTTTTATTGACTACAGCTATAGGTGAAAACTCTTCAAGCATTAGCGAGGGATTTTTGTGAAATAACTTCAAGAGCACTAGATACATTTGTTCTTAGTTATGGTTTTATACTAATTTGTCTATACCTTGTGGAGCAAAAGTGTAATCATGTAAGATGTATGTACTCAAAATGTTATGTAAGTTACTTGAATCAGGTATTAAGATTCTTCAAAGTCAAAGCACTGTTACAAAGAATATATGCACTGCATTGCGCCTTAGATGCATGTTCTAATAAAAATTATGAAAATAAGGTGTTTGTAATATCTTAGGATAATGTCTTAAAACTTTTTAATATGAGTTTATCATGATGGAACTCAAGTAATAAGGAGACAAGTTGCTATAGTTTAATCTTCCTATGGTGTTAGAAGTAAGGTTAGAAGGTTGAAAAAGGTTAGTAGAAAGTTAAATCTATTGGTACGGATAAGTTAGAAGCAAAGTTAAAAAATTTGAAAATAATGGTAGTATGTTAAATTCCTAGTTCTAGGTAAATTAAAAGAGAAGTTAGAAAGTTCTCCAAATTGGATAAAATGTTAAACCTATTGACTTAGAAAAGTTAGAAGCTAAATTAGAAGGTTATTATCTGAGGGCAATGATGTTAGAACCTTTACTTAGAAGGTTAGAAACTAAACTTGGTAAAATTGAACATGTAAAAGGTTGTAATTCAAGGTGATAGGATTCCATCGATAGTATTATGTGTGAAGTACTTAGAGCGTACATAAATTATAAGTTTGAACCATAAGTTTTAAGTTTTCTAAAGCATTAAGACTTAAACCTGAAAGGTTGAAAATCAAACTTAGAAGGCAAAATGGTACATATTGAGGATTGTGATTTAAAGAAAGAGGTTTCCATCTATGGTCTTGAATATAAAATGTTTTGAATATACTTAAACTATATTTCTGAATTTATAGGTTTAAGTTACTTTTAGACTTATCTTTATCTTAGGGATGGCATAATGACCCTCCTTTAAGCACCAAAATTTTGAAAAGTATAGGGTATTCTAACATCTAGAAGGTAGGGTATTATATGACATCTTATTACTATGTACTATATGGGAAGGGACATTGACTCATCCTAATTTGTATCAAGTGAACCCCATTGACAAAACATGTGTCTACCTAAACTGAGACCACATGGGACTCCCTCTAGCTAGTCTTCAACCATTACTATTTGTGTACAAATATCAAATTTCATAGACCTAAGGCCATTATTTCAGAGTAAGATGGAAAAAGTTCCATTGCCAATCGTATTGTACTAGCTTCACTATTAGTTCTACTATGACATTGTTTATTTGCTATATTAGAATTATAGGATGGTTTATATGTACATAATCGAAGCTATAGCTATATTGATTTAATGAGTAGAGACATAAGGCTTTTAGGTGTGTGTGAAATAATCATAGAGTATATACAAATTTGTTGTAACAAGAAAAAGATTGTATCTTAAGCAACTTGCTTTAAAATGCAGATAACTCCTAACTTCCTTCAACCAAAATCACTTTTCCATCCATCAAATGAAAATTCATCAATAGTATGTAGGTATCATTTAACTATGTAAAGATGGAGGTTTTAAATAGAAACAAATCCCTTATGCCGACATTTTTTACATCCTAAGGGATGATCTAACCTCTTCCTCTCTTCTTTACGATATGGGAAGCTTGAGGTTTGGAGGTTTGTCTGTATGTTTAGATTATTCCATCAAGAATACAAACTGAGATTCAAGGAGTAAGTAATTTTAATATTATGTATTTGATTTCCATCAATTTAAGTTGTGAATAATAGAATATGATTCTATAAAAGTGACCTCAAATCATGAATAATTCACATTTAAAAGCAGCAATGATCTTTAGCTAAAGAGAAAAAAGAAGAAGCATTGATAATCAATTGAAATGATTTTGAAATTAAAGCTATAAGAATAAAGTTAATTCTCAAAGCAAAAAGGTGTAATTTTAGTGTTAAAATCTCCATTGAAAGGCAAAATAATCCACTAAGGAGATAATAGTCAACTAGATTGCTATAGTAAAATGATTAACACATCAAATAGCTAAGTGAATTGTACATAATTGTCTAATACTATAAAGTTTGATCTTCCTAAGAGGGTTTTTGGTTGTAACAAAAATTACTAAAAAATAAATTTTTTGTTAAATAATAATAAATTTGAAATCATACTAAATAATAATTAACAAATTATAAATAGATAAGATAATAAATATAAAAAGAGAAAGTGGAGGCATGAACTGTTTCCTATGAACTGAACCACTACTTAACTAGTTCAACTTGAACAAGGCCAATTCCTTGGTTTGAACTTAATTAATTTGATAAATTAAATTAAGTTAAGCACCTTATTGCCAAAAAAAAAAAAAGAAAAAAAAGAATAGAAGAAAAGTTAGGCCCCTTATATTTCAATTAGCCGAACTTATAATTAAGCCTATACTCTATTAATGTTTAATCGACTGGTTTATAAAATTGAACCTACTAATAAATACTAAGTGTTGAACTAACATATAAGACTTCTATAATATGAAGTTGATTAATTATTAATGATTACTTTTTTATAATACATTTATACAATTTATAAGTTCAAGAGTTCGACTAACATCTTCAATTCATAATCATGAGAATTTTTTAAGTATATGGTGGTTGTTGTATGTTTTATGTGCTTGCTAAATTGTTGAATCACACTTAATATAAACTTAAACTCGTATAATTATGTGACTTGCTTATGCCCTAGGCTAGGTTAAAAGATGGTGATACCTTAAGGCGATTTACACTTGATAAACATACTCTTGGGATAATGACGACAATTAGTGCTTAGGCCATAAGATGGCATGATAAGTAGTGGATAAAAAGATCCATGGTTGTTAACAAGTCAATTAATAGGGAAAGAACTTGTAAAGAGCATTATCAAGTGTTATAGGATACAATAGATAATACCTTATAGAACAAATTGTAGTCATGGACAACCAATATGGTGTGCTAGTTTATTGATCTTTTTGATTTTGTACGTGATAAGCTGTCCATCCTTATCAACCCTCAATTGCCTACAACGGTAGGTTTCAGATCCCTTCATTCCTAGTTATGTTTGTACATAGTCTTTAGTTGCTATTGATTCTAGGAAGTAATACCCTCGTACCTAAGATATTAGCCCTATAACTTACTCAAGTAGGAATTTGAGTAACTTAGAACTTAAAATAAGATTTAAATTATAATCTGGAATATTTTTTATATATAGGAATATATATAATAATAATAATAATAATGAATAACAGTATTAACAATGGTAATAATAGTAAATAATAATGATATTAATAATAAAAGATCTACTAGTTTATATAAGATTCTAGCTTGGTGTATAAATATATGAGAAATAGTTCAAGATGGCAAATGAGTATTTTACCCTCAACATTACTAATAAATTACTAAAAGCCAATAAGAAAGGCAATGCTCATCTAATATTAATTTAATAAATAGTCTAAAAGAGCGTTAAGCCTTTAATAATAAAATAAGAAATGATATAAAATATTCATAAATGTTATTACCAACCAAAAAAATAGCTTTTGGAAAGTAATATTATTACAAATTATTAAAATGTAATAAATAATGATAAACTATGTCTCAAAGTAATAAAATATCACATAAAATGGCCCTGCAATTGCAATATAATTATCAAATCAACCTAATTTGACAAGAACACATTACAAGACATCATAAATATCTTTGTGGAAAAGAAAGAATTAGTTAATTGATAATTTATAAAAACTGCGTTAAAGTAGACAATATTCCATATTTTGTTAGAAAATCCACTAAAAGTCCTACACTTGTAAAAAATTAATGAAAATTTAACTAGATATGTGTCATGATTATGAATAATTATATTGTATTTTGTATTTATTTTCTGTTTTCATTTTACTATAATTTATTTTCATTTTTCTTCTATATTTGTTTTAGGTTATGTATTTTAGTTAGTGATAGGGTTTGTTGTGTGGTTAGTTTTTCCAACTGGAATTCTATCACTCATAGTGTATAAATACTCCTACACACTTAATAATAAACACTTTTTCTCTCGTGTTTCTTCATTTCTAATGCAATTGTTGCTTTCCTACTATAGGTTTATGTTAGCTTCTTACAGAATATTGCAGGACTCACATAGTATCGAAACAGTCCGATCGTATTCCTTCACATCTATCGGCAACAAATCTGTAAGTGTGTTGTAACTTTTGTGTTCTCTGATAGCTTTAATTAAACAATCAAACATAGATCCTTTTTACCTCTCAAGATCAACCAATCCAAACTTGATGCTAAGAAATGTTATTTTCAATAGAAAGAATTTTATTGCTTGGAGTCATTAAATAAAACTAAAATTGGGAGCCAAACTTAAATTAGGTTTCATCGATGGTTCAATTATGAAACCTAGAGACGATTCTCTGAACTTAGTTAAATGGATCTAATACGATTATATGGTATGATCATGGCTTCTCAATTCAGTGAACTTTGAGATGTTACCAAACTATCTTTATGTCTAATCTACTCGAGAATTGTGGTTATAGAGAGAGCAGTAATATGGATACACTAGTAGCCTATTGGTATATCAGTTACAACAAGAAATTAGGAACTTAAAGCAAGGAAAACTATCTAATACTATTTACTATAATAAATTGCGAAAATTTTGGGATGAATTGCAAGTCTTATGACCATATCTAGAGTGTACTTGTGGTCATCTTGCTTACTAAACTTGTGATGTTCGTGCAAGAATAGCTAAATTTGAGTTAGAACATAAGGTTATCCAATTCCTCATAGGTCTAGATGATGGCTTTGAACATGTTATAAGTCAAATTTTAAGGATGGATTCTTTGCCTTCGATGAATCATGCTTACTATTTAGTCCAACAAGTAGAAGTTCAACGACATATCACTAATGGAATTGGTTTAGATCTAAATGTTATGGTTTGTTTTTCAAATAAGGATTTTGCTTTTAAGAAGAAAATAAGAACAATAAATAATAAGTTGTTTTGTAAGCATTGCTAGTCAGATGTACATACCACAGAAAATTGCTTTTAAATAATTAGATATCTAGATTGGTATAAAGGAAAAAGAATTTCTAAGAAAACTAGAGGTTCTATTGTAGCAACTCATTTTTCTTCTAAGAATAGGAGAATTGATTCATGTTTAGAAGCTCCTTTTGATGAAATGTTTGATGAATCAAATGTTAGCATTAGTAAGACAAGAGCTATGGTTGATGCAAATTTGGTGCAAAAGGTTTGTCAAGAGATGATGAAGTTGCTTCACAACAAAGGAGGGGCAGATGATCAGGATTGTGTAGCCATTAACATGATACAAGCAGTAGGTACGATTTCTTCACAACATGCCTGTTTAATTGCTTCAAATACTAATGTTGGTTCATGGATCATAGACATAGGTGCCATTGACCATATGTCACCATATGAATATTTGTTTTCACAAAAACACTCGCTTAAGAAACCAATTCCTATCAAGTTACCTGATTGTTCTTACAAGCATGTTTCCATTGTTGGAATTGTAAACTTACTTTCAAATCTCACCCTACATGATGTTTTCCTAATTTCAAAATTCACACATAGTCTATTGTCCATAAGTAAACTCTTGAAGAGTGATCATTTAACTGCTATTTTCATAGAAAATTCTTGCGTTTTACATGACCAAGCCAATAAATGTATTGCATCAACTAAGGTAGTCAATGGACTTTATGTTCGAGATCTTCAAGCATTTCTTGTTACTAAATCCCTTAATGTTGCAAACACTTCTAGTTGTAATAAAGCTGATTTTCAACTGATGCATGAGAGGTTAGGACACTTGTCTTTCTCTAAGCTTCAACAGGTAAGATCTTATGATTCTTCTACAAAAGACTTGTTGTGAAACATGCAAAGTTTCAAAAATACATAGATTGCTTTTTAGTTGTAGTAGTTCAAGATCAACTAGCTTGTTTGATTTGATACACATAAATCTTGGGGGCCTTATTGTTTGACTTCAATTACATCAGCAAATTATTTTTTAACCATATTAGATGATTTTATTAGGTGCACTTAAACATTAATGTTAAATAACAAGTCTCAACTCCACTCAATTTTAACAACGTTTCTTGAATATGAATAAAATCAATTTCATGTTACTCCAAAGAGTGTCAGTCTAACGATGGTTCTAAATTTATGTCATCTTCTTGTCAATCTTTATTTGATAATTTAGGTATTTTACATCAATATAAAATTGTCTATACATCACAAAAAAATGGTCATGTTGAACAAAAATATAAGCATCTTTTAGAAATATCAAGAGCCATAAGATTGCATGCTAACATTCCTAAGGAATATTAGAGTGAGTGCATATTAGCTATTACTTTCTTAGTCAATAGAAAGCCTATGTCCTTGTTAGAATGGAAGATACCTTACGAATTAGTGTTTGGAAGAAAACCAAAATATAATCATCTTAGAACTACAAGGTATTTGTGCTTTACTGTCTCATAACCTATTTGTTTAGATAAATTTGACCCTAAGGGATTAAAATGTGTCTTTTTAGGCTATGTTCAAAATTAAAGAAAGTTATAGAGTCATAGATTTAGAAACTAAATGAATCTTTATCAATTGGGATGTTAAATTCTATGAGAATATTTTTCCTTTCAAAGACAAAAATAATTCTGTTGTTTTAGATTCACAAAGTCTTCATTCACCTATTAATGTTTCTTCTAAAGAATTGATTTTAAATCATGATTCAGCTTCTACTTAGGTAAAGCATCTAGAAACTACTAGGATTGATTCACTTCCTATTGGTTCTTATCATTCTAATAAGCCTAAACATCATTCCAAAGTGGATTGAGGATTTTGTACATAAGTGGCACACTGATCAAACTAATAGTACACTTATTAGGGCTATCCAACCTTCTCCTACTCCTACCAAACCTTAAGTTATTCAACCATTGTTTGATCTCTCTACCTTACAAACTTATCCATTTAATTACATCACTTCTTTGGCTAATGTTTTGTATGTACCTGACTTCTTATGTTGAAGCAATTAAAATGATGTTTGGGTTAGAAGCCTTAGAGAAAAATGGTATATGGGATCTTACATATTTGCCTAAAGGAAAGAAAGCAATAGGAAATAAGTGGGTCTTTAAGGTGAAGTATAACCGTGATGGATCAATAGAGCACTATAAAGTGCGACTTATAGCTAAAGGTTTCACTGAAGTGGCTAGAGAAGATTATATTGACACGTTTTCGCCTATAGTTAAGCTTAATTTAGTTAAAATTCTTATAATAGTTGATGTAGCTAAGGATTGTCCATTATACCTAATCAATATCAACAATGCTTTCTTACATGGGCATTTAGTAGAAGAGATTTATATACATCCATCATTGGGTTTTACAAAAGCTTCTCTAAACTAAGTTTGTAAACTTAAAAAACCACTTTATTGCTCGAAGTAAGCTTCTTGCCAATAGGACATAAAAATTTCTTAATTTTTTGCTCAAGTAAGGTTTTCACCAATCCAAATCTGATTGCTTTTTATTTCTAAGGAACAATAAGAATAGTTTTCTTGCTATTTTGTTGTATATTGATGATATGTTGCTTAGTAGTACAAATGAGCAATTGATAACAGAACTTAAGGATTCATTGCATGTTGAATTTATGACAAAAGACCTTGGGAGTGCCTGGTTTTTCTTGGTTTTAGAGCTCTATTGTACTTCAATAGGTCTGCTCATCAACCAACGCAAATTTTTGCTTGATGTGCTTACTAATGCTAGTTTAACTGGTGCCAAATTGGTTCTTACTATACTGCCAGTAGTGGTTAAATATGGTGCAATGATAGGGGATTTCTTGATAATCTATCCTTTTATAGATGACTTGTTGGAAGGTTACTTTATTTAAGCCTTAAGCGTTTGTTGTTCATCGATTTAGTCAATTTTTATCTTCCCCTCGTACTTCATATTTGCAAGGTATGTTTCACTTGCTCAAGTACTTGAAAGGTACTTCTTCATTAGGTTTGTTTTATCTTACTACCAATTCTCTATCACTTCTTGGCTATTTAGATATTAACTAGGCTGCTTGTCCTCTTGATCGCAAGTTAGTAAGTGGATATTATGTTTTTGTTCGACTGGTACTTATTTCATGGAAGTGTAAGAAGCAACATGTAGTAGCTACATCAAGTGCAAATGCTAAATACCACAACCTCGCCTCTACCACCAAAGAGCTGCTTTAGGTTTCATATGTTTTACATGATCTTAATATTGATGTTCAATTTCTACTTTCTCTATGTTGTGATAACAGGTTTGCACAAATGTTGCTTGTTATCCTTGTCTTCACAATTGTACCAAGAACATATTTATTGATATTCATTTTACAAGAGACAATGTTTAAGCAGGCAAATTGAAGATCCTTCATGTTCCCTTACGGCTTCAACTTATAGATTCTTTGACCAAAGCATTTCCTCATGGTACACTTCAATTTATCAATGCCAAGTTAGGTCTTAGGGAAGCCCTAACTTGAGGGGAGGATGTGAATAATTATACAGTTTTTGTATTTATTTTTTGTTTTCATTTTATTGTATTTTGTTTCCATTTTTCTTTTGTATTTTTTTTAGGTCACGTGTTTTTGTTGGTTATAGGGTTTGTTGCATAGTTAGTTTTTCCAAATGGAATTTTGTTACTCCGAGTGTATAAATACTCCTACACACTCAATAATAAACACTTTTTCCTTCGTGTTTCTTCATTTCTAATACAATTGTTGCTTTCTTGTTGTAGGTTTATTTTAGCTTCTCACAAAATATTGCAAGACTCACAGTGATGAGAAGAAGTCATGGTAAATCTTTTACGTTTTTTAGTGTGTAGATAATTGAAAAATAATTTTTCAAATTGGTTGGAATCCTATAAATAGGCATTTTCCCTTCTCAGTTTTCCACATGATTGCTTAGGCCTCATAAAATCAAAGGCTTCAATTGGAGCACACTACATACTCCTCTCTAGGTATCCAATAATAAGCTTGGTGAAGGTAATGGTGGTGGTAGTTGTAAGTGATGGTTTTGAGTGGTTATTGCTGAAGGTGTGCAAAACTTCTAAGAGCATAGTAAATTGTTGTTTTGAGTTGAATTTTTTACAGTAAGTCCATATATTCCTCATTTCCGATAGACTCCTTTGAGCTATGCATCATGTATTTATGATGATGTACTAATTTGAGACTGGTAGTTGTTTGTATTAATTATGGATTTTAGCAGGTTTTGCCCAATAATAAGTGCATATCAAGGTATACATACGTGGAGGAAGTTGTTACTTCTGAATTCGAGGCACTCCTTATTTTATTAATTTGGTCTTTATTTTCTCAATAGATAATGAGGACATAAAATGGCACAAAATAAGCTCATGTTTCCACATATAGCCATAATAATAATAACGCCCAACATTGAAAAGTAACTACCCTTTTAGTGTTCTCGTCATTGTATTAATATTTGCACCTCCTCATTAAACTAGGACTCTTCTAAGTGTTTATGGTCTTTATCACAAGTTTTAGAGGTTAATGTCATGAACCCAATTTTTGATGAGAGTTACAAACTACATATAAAATCTAAATATTTTTTGAATAATAATTTGATTTTGGGTTAATGTTATAAATTATACCTAAACTTTATCAAACTTTGTAATTTACTATTTATACTTTAAAAAAATCAATTTACTACCTAATTGAAATTCTCTTAGTCATTTTTGTTGCTAAAGTAATTCTGTTAAGTTTTTTTGTTAACATCGGCAAAAAAATAAATCAAGAATTAATCTACGGCCACCAATTAATATAATAACCTATTTTTTGAAGTAGATTGTGACATGCCTTACCTTAAGTGACTATTTCGATGATCCTAGTGTTAGGAGTAGCGTACTGCCACTTGGTGAGGGGCTGCACAACTCCTTATAGGTGGCCGTTGGTCATTACCTAGCCTTAAGGTAATAGGAATGTTCAATTCCTAGTTCGTCTTAAAGAATTAGTTCAAATAGCAAAAATAATCAAAAAAACTTCAATTAGGTACGTGATTGATTTTTTTTTTTTTTAAGTATAAATAGTAAATTGTATATTTTGATAAAGTTGGGGTACCATGTGTGATATTATCCCTTTGATTTTTGAGGTTACTTAGTAAGTTGATAATTCATATGTGTTTTTCATAATTTTCCGTGGAGTAGACAACTTTAGCGCTCGTGTCTAGGCGCGTGCTTCAATGCTCAAGCAATGTAGTCGAGTTCCTTCACCATTAACACGCATTTCTTAGCCTTTCCTTGTCAAAGAAATATTTTAAGCGTTTTTTTTCTTTTTTTTAAGAAATGCTAATACAAATATAAGATTTGTTTTAACATTTATTATTGATATAATAATAGTGTAGAGTAGTGTAAGGAATTTTCTTTAGAGAGAAAGTATGGAGTTCTTTAAAAGAGAAAGTTTTTTAAGTTGTTAATGTCCTAACATAAGAAACTTTTGAAGTTATCAAGGGATGGAGATGGTTTAAGAATGCATAAGTGCTTCAAATTTTTTTAATTTTACCAAGCAATTATATGTCATAAACAATTAAGGCAAATTATGAATTTCTTGCGCTAATTTTACAGAGTATTGAGATAATTACAAAATTTGAAAAATAAAAGCTATGGAAATTTAATGGTAAATTACGAATTATCACGAGGATCAAAATTCTGCCAGAGGATCATGAATAATAAGGAAATTACAAAGGTTGTAATGCCCCTATTATTGGCTTTCCTCAAATTTTATATGTTGCTCGAAGATATGTAATTATCCTTATATTTCCCAATATTCGCATGTAATCACATCAACTTTTGTGAATTTCGTAACATCCCTTTCCCCTTTGGAATTCAATTTCGTCATTCTATTTTTTTTTTCTGGTTTTCATAAATTTTCTTTCTTTTTTTCTCTCGTAATATTATTCCTCTACTGCTTGGTAATTTCCCATACAAATCATAATTTTCCTTTTCTTTTTTTTTTTCTTGCATTATTTTCCTTCAACATGCGTGTGCTTCTTACGGTCATCATACATAGGGCAAACCAAGGGCAGATTCGTGTGTAAGTAAGATGAAGCCCCTCTGTTTTTGGGTTCAAACGTCCTAGTAGTTAGTAATCAACACCAACTTCAAGATATAACTCCGTTTCAAAATATAACTATATAAGACCCATTTTATCCTTTTTCTAAAAAAATTTAATAATTAAGTTTTTCCATTCTTGAGACGGGGGCACGTTTGGCTCTTTTCTGGATCCATCCATATACTAACCTGCTAATGGCTAGAAAAAGCTTTTCTACCTTTTAAGTTTTATTAATTAGTGACTAGGGAGCACTCGCTGATGAAAGCATTATCTAATTAAACGGTAAGTCTTGAAGGGAATAAACCAAAAGTTTTTCCCTTTCTTCTTCTATGAAATTATTTTCTGTTTTAAGCTATTTGTGATGGATAGTAATTCCTTCCCTCTTTGATAAACATAAACAATAGGTTCGGTGACTAACTCTATACAATTTTTTACAACTTTCCAATATTTCCGCTATACAAATCACATGTATTAGTTTTTCTAAGATGATGCTTATGCAGTAGTTTTGGTCCCCTTTTGGATGAAATTGACCGCTTTATAATTTTTGGCATATAAACATTGGGGTTAATGTAAAACCATTGCATAAAATTCTGCATGTATTTTTAAATTTATACCCGAAATTTCAATTGGCTAATTATTATACGTAAATGAAGTAAAGTAGTGTGAATTATGATATGATGCATATGGCTTGTGACGAGAGTATCGAGTGCGCGGATGTGAATCAAGAACCCAATGTAAGCAATTCTATAAATTATAATTTGCTTCCAGAACTAAGCAATATGGTTAACATGTGGTTGCTAGGCGCGTTATTGACCATTGCATTAGAATAATTAGTATGCATGTGGTTTTGTGCACCGCTTGTATTTGATGGTCAAGTTGCTTCAGAGGTATTTTGTTTACTCTGCATGGACTTTCTTTTTTGGGGCGATAATCATATTATAAACGATTGATCATCTTGTTCTATTATGTTTGTCCCGATGAGATGATTACTATTCTGATTTGGGTTGAAAAAATATTGATACAATATAAGAAATCATCGTCCGACCTAAAATTGAATCATGAATACAATGCAATAATATAACTGTCGTAAAATATTTGTCAGGTCATTAGTGTATCATGTTTCTTTGGAAGTGGAGAGACTTATGGATCGTGCTCAGTAGAAGGATTTGGTCATGCTACATATCGAGGTATCAGAAACAGCAACACCCAAGTAGATTGACCAATAATATATTAGTATTAGTGAGATTTCGATTATAGTGGTTTTTCTCAAAATTACGTACTATCATTATCACTTAATAAAATATCTGTCTTACTAATTCGTTTCTATATAGTGTACGAGTACTGATAAATTTTTTCCCGGGCGAACCTGTAATCGATGCGTCATCTTCCACGAGGAGAAAAAGCCACATCTAAATTTTTCATCCAATAAACAGTAGAAAACGAGGAGGGAGAGTAAGGCAGGTGCCGTCACCATCACTCACAACTACAAATTCTGACAGTTTGATTTAACCACATGTACGTCTTCTTCGAAAAAGAGAACTGTTTGTATCCACTAATCAAACCGTGATGATGAACATCTACGTTATAAAGCTGATCAACTGCCATTGACTACACCCTCTTCCTTGGATAACTATAGAAAAAGTCTTCTATTTTAGCTAAGAGTCTCTATCGAAGGCAGCTCGAATTGGTCCATTATTAAAAACCAAATGTTGGCAGTATGTTTTGGCCGCCATATCCTGTGTTCAGGGTAAATTTCAAATATTATCCAATGAAGCTTGTTTAAACTTAATACTGTAAACTCCGACAACATCATGGATATGGAATTAGGATCGAAATAGTATTTTCAAACAAGCCTATCTAACAAGAAATTATCGTTAAGTAATACTTAGGTTTTATTAGTGTTCAATTCATCCATCAGGTTGAGTTGATTATTAACTTAATTTCTAAAGTTGATCGAGCAAGAATTCTTTACTTGACATTAATCATTTTGCTTCATCCGACCAAGTATATTAATTTTTATTTTGTTCACCATTTTCATTTCATTTTAGCACTAGTTTATCTTTTAAGTGTTTGCTTAAGTTAGACATAAATTAAGACTAAAGGCACAAAAAGCTCCTGTATTTTAGAATTTAGGTAGTTTAGTACTTGAACTTTCCCTTTTTATAACTTAATATCTATACTTTGTGAAAAATGACTCATCAAGTGCCTTTGTTAGGTAGTAAATTATTAAATAACAAAAGTTTAGGTATTAAATTACCTAAATCTGAAAGGATAGGTACTTGTTAAACTACCTAATTAAACACAAAAGAAAAAAAGAAAGAGCAGAAACTTTAGATCATATCGTATTTGTTGACCGGTAATTTTGTTTGAGATTCTAGAGATTGGGGACAACTTATAGAAGAGAGTAAACTAAGTTACGAGAACCAATCAAAGTAGTCTTGACGTGCCACTTTGACAATTACATTAGCTAAGGGTTGTACTTTGACAATTCCACTATGCGATTCCCACATTATTCTCTTTTAATCTTATGGGCCAAGTTCATGCACTATCAGCTTAATAGCCTAAGACCTAAGCTACTGGAGCAATAAAGGGGAATTAAGTCAATTCTTTTTTATGAGATTGGCCAAGCTCGATCATAGGAGCTTAATTCAAGCACCAATGAAGTTGCATTAGCATTAGCAACCATGACGATAATGTTAGATGGGCTTGGAGACCTCAAATAAGCCCTTAAGCAAATGGGCTTAGACTTATTGGACTCAACTTATGTAGTAAGGAGGCTAGCTTGGATTCGAAGGCTCATGTCTAAAATGCTCCATCAACAACATTAAAAATAGAAGAAATGAAATCATCGAAACTAATTCACAACCTAAGGTTTTTCAATGTTTAATTAAGTACAAATTAAACTATAATCTTGAGCTTCATATGGAAGCAAGTTTATAATTTATCATTTAGTCACATCATTATCATTTTATACAATTCATAAGTTTGAACCAACAAAAAGAAAAATTTGAAAAAGATAGTGTGATTAAGACAACCCTTCTGGCTATATTTTTTGTTACTCTCATTTTAGGAAGAAGGGAGAAGCAACACACTTAGAGAGTATAGTAGCGAAAACCAACATATACATCGTTAAATTAAGAAAATTCATTTAAAAAATAGATTCAATTATATTACTTGAATCTACTATATTCATATAAGATAAATTTGGATGGTCCAATTTCATTGTTTTATTACTTTTTATCTCATATACAGACAACAATAACGAACATCGAAAATGTCCAATGATCAACTTTCATTGCGCATCTAAGTTTGATAATTATTTAAATTAACATTAAAAAATCTTATAATTGCTTTGAAAAGTTATTAATTCATATTTTTATTTTACCTAGGATTAAAAAATTTACTAATAATCTCCTTGTTGAAAATCCTGAATAATCCATAATCTTGATAATGCTCAAATGTCATCCAGTGCCTTGACTTCTTTTTTACTTTTGAACTAGGACGTCGGTCTAGCTTGCATGGAGTACGAACCGGGACATGCACGTCGTTGGTGGGACCATGGTTCGGTAAGGAAACCGCTAGGAGGTAGACTCGCGTGGGTAACGAGAAAATGATGGAGATATTCAAATCCCAACACGTACCATTAAGATATAGCAGAATAAAAATAATTATATAATCACAATTATCAAAATTACGACTTCACATATATAAACTTATAAATAAATAGAATCGTATAAACTCATATAAAATCGATAAAATTATAAATTTATAAAATTGTATAACTACACTCATACATCTATAAAGAGTCTACATTAAAATTATTTTACTTTCATTTTAATTAAGAAAAATCTCATAAAATCACAATCTTATAAAATTATATAGTTAATTTACAATATTAACAACTATATCTACTACCATATTTCAAATACATTACTCATCTCTTTTTTTCTTAATATTGGAAAAGAATTATTGGATGTAAGATATTGGGAGAATAATATCCATGCATTTATTTTTCATTAGCTCTTGTTAATCATATCACAAGCGACCGGCTTGCCATCACCTCTTATACTCCATACTACTAAAAGTGATTAGAGAATTATTATGAATATTATGATATGATTTGATCTTTGAAAATAATAAAACATTAGGTGTTAGAATAAATTAAAAAAACAAAGGCCGTGAAAAATTGATCTCCCCACCATGACGTTGTCACTTGTCATGAGAAGGAAGTCGCTAAAGGCGTCTTTTTTCCAATATCGGTATGTATCTCGTTTTCAACTCGCAACTCTTCACATGATGCTTTTGTCTCCCCATGTTCCAAGTCTTGACGTCTATTTTGGCTCTTCACAAACATGTCTACCGTCAAAATTTGTCTCTCCAAAAGGTAAAAGACACGTGTTGCTTGATTTGCACTTGAATAGGAATTTGTGCAAGGAAGAATAAATTAATATTAATATGCTTTATAATCTCCACCTGATGCAATAGTCGATGGAAGTAATCATATAAAAGTCCCTATATGAATGACGTAGTGAACAGTTTTCCCCCCTTTTTTAATGAATTTTCCCAGCTCATTCATGACTTCCAAATGTCAAATAAAAAGGAAAAATTGAAAATAATACTCGGTTCTTAACTTTAGTCCTGGTACAAGTAGATTTCTTAAACTTTTCAAGTGTGTTTTAACATATTTTATACTATAATAAATTGATAATATAAAGGATAAATACTCTCTAGTTCTAAAAATTATAAAATAAAATTATTGCACCAAGATCAAAGCTTTATGCATGTAGAAATAAACTTTATACCACAGTCAAAGTTAGGAAGGCTACTTGTTTACTGATTTATCAAAGTTTAGAAAATAATAGATCATCAAAAGTTTAATAGTATATTTACATTGAGGTCAAAGTTTAAATAAGTTGTTTGCATTTTCTAAAAAAACAAATTGATAGAATTATGTCATAAAATAGAAGGTAACTGCAATTGCATATTATACAAAACTATGATATTTTATTAAGCACTAACTTTTCAAAAAATAGGGAAAACTTTTCAAAAAAAAAAATAAGGAAATGATAGTTATTTGGTAGGGAAAAAAAATATTTATTTCAAGTGATCTGCATCGTATGTGATACCTAAATAGTAAACGAAAGCGAATAAAAATATATCATATAGAATATGACGTATGTAAAGAGCTAAAATAGATCTTGGCCTTTAAGCTAAGAGTAATCTCGCTTAACTTGTTGGGCTAGTGATAAAACCCAAGGAGTTTGATGATGGATTTAAGATGACAACAATATTTAGCATGCTAAACTTAAAATGGGGATTATTAGACTAACCCATCTACTCTTAACATTTTTTAAAGAGGCTCATGTACTTCGAGAAGTTATTCATCAACCTAAACTGAAGTGCTTCTTAGAAAGGGCCATTAAAAGGAAGATTTCTTTTAGTCCTTGATCCTTAATGCAATTCGATGGACATCATCCAAGATCAAACTCTACAACTACTCAAAAACCCTTATTTGTCAGAGACAATTTAGGAATTAGAGAAGTAACATAATACTGTTAAGTTACCTTTCTAAAAGATCAAGCTTGGCTTCGAACAAAGAAGATAGTGCTTATCTTGAAAAATAATGGAGTTTACGCTTTATAGTTCATCTATCTATTACTTGTGTGTTCGAACCTCTCGAAACTTTTTGTTTCTCTCTCTCCAAATAATCTCTATGTATTAGTTCTATGTCACTTATCTAAAACAACACAATTTACAAGATCAATGCTACACATGTACGTGATCCATTCAACTAAATCACCTTCTATATAACTTAATAAGTTAGCAAAACTATGCAATAAGCGGCTAGAAAATTTCTCATTTATCAAATTTTCAATTGATCATACTTACAACTATTAATCCACATATCATACCACTCTTAGCCATAACATTATTTACTATTAACATATCTCATCTCTAGATTGCCTTATATATCACCAAATCTTTTTAGGTTTCCAATAAAAAATATTTTTTATTTTAAGTTAACAACGAAAGTACTAAAATGAAAATCTCCAATGTTTGTTGCAATTACAATATATCTTATATATATAACGATTTTTTTAGCAAGTTCAATCATATGATACTTTTCAATAGTCAATAAAAAATGAACTTTAAATTTTTCAAGAAACAAAATCTTTGTTGAAGATCCAATCGAAAATTATTTTTCTAAATAATGGAAGCAAAAACATGTGATGAGCATAGGGAAGGGGTGGATTGAGGGAAAAGTGAATTTATCTTATTTAATTTAAAAAGAAAATATCAATTTGTTATTATAACTATTGTGCATGTTATATATGTTAATAAGTGTACCTACAAAACTTTATAATACTTAATAAGAAGGAAACTTTAAACTTTATAGGAATGATTCGGGGTATTTGGTACAATTCATAAGGGGTTAAAAGAACACACTTTTCACCTTTCATTGTAGTATATATATTAACTAAAGTTTCAATACCAACTTATAAGAAATAAAATCAATAAATAAAACTTGTGTAGGTTCTATTTTAAATAAAAAATATCATAGAAAATATTTATATAAGAAATTACAAGCAAAAAGAGCGATGATAAATATAAATACTGTATTATTTCATTTTTATGCTAACTTTATAAGATTTCTTTCGTCAATAACGCTACAAAAATGAAAAGATTATTTCCAATATAAGTTATTAGGTAATTAGCCATTCAATAATCTACATTCATTTTTATATTATCAATTGTAAAAGAAGTTTTTATATCAGGGCATATGATCGACATTACTTATTAATATTTCATGCAATAAGAGTGAAACATTTGCAATATTAACAATATAAATGAAACATTTGTAATATGAACAATATTACTATTATTTATATTATATTACTAATGATGAATAGCATCTCAAAGAATTTATTTAGTCAACAAAAGTTTTTTAACAAATGGAATTTGATGTTAGTAATTAATGAGAGAGAGAGAGAGAGAGAGAGAACATACCTAAGTAATATGATAATCAATGTAACTTGAAAAAATAAAATGATATATAAAAATTAATCCATGACTTTACATTTGCAAGGCTATGCATCTAATCATATAGCTAGGATTGTTGTAGCCTAATGGCATAAACATTTGTCAGCTAACAAGATTGATTAAATTCAAATCCTTCCACCTACTCTCTAAAGTTAGAATGTAATGGTTGCCAAAAAACAAAAATACAACTAATCACATAGTTATATAGTGCATAAATCTAAAAGTACATATTTAATTAACGGAATTAAGCCTTATCTTTCCACTATCGATATGAACAAAATCAAGACAATCATACACTCACAAATGTAAATAATCATAAGGTCTGTGCAACCATAATTTTATAAGATCCTAGCAAGTGATTGATTGATGAAGCGACCAATACACCAAATAGCTTCTCAAATTAAATGCTTCCAACAAAAATCCTAATCCAATTTTTTAAGGAAAGCATTTACTTGGCCTTCTTCAAGAACATTCTAAATGGATACTTTTCACATCCATTTTGTTTATTTTCTGCAAATAACAAGAAGATGAAAATTCTCAACCACTTTAGTTAGAAGAGTTAAGTGAAAGCTAGTAAAAAAGTCATTAATGGAATGCCAAACTTTCTTTTTCTTTTCCCCATCTTTATGTTTAGCTACTAATATCTTACTTTATTCAACTAAGGAAACTTCACCCAACTAATATCACCTAAAAAATATTTATTCCATAAGATCCTGACTACGTCTCTTTTAATACCCATTAAATATTATGTGACAGAATTTTAATCATTAAGACACATTTTAGTGTAGCAACTTAAAATTCATTGAAACTCTAAAGTCAAGCGTACTCAGACTAAGTCAATCCTAAAATGAGTAACCTCCTAAAAAGTTACTGCATCAAGGAACAAAACCATGATGCATTCCATGAGAATATGGATAATCTCTCGATGAAAAGAGTTCCGATTAATTCATTACAGGTAGTATTAAAGCAATTTACTAGCCAGAATAGTAAAGTCCCTGTCTTGTGATGATCTTGGACCTAAGTACCAAAATTAACGGGGACGTTAGTTTTATTAGGAGGTGGATTGTAATATTGTTTAATACTAAATAACAAAACTATAATCATCAAGATACCTTTTAGTATACCGACCTGTACTTCGTTGAAACTCCAAAGTTAAGTATACTGAAGCTATGTTAATCCTAAGATGGGTGACTTTCTAGGAAGTTGTTGTACTAAAAAAAAAAAAAAACCATACAATGTTTAATACTAAAGTAAACAATACTTTAGTGGGAGAAGTTTTGATAAAATCATTACATCTCTTTTGAGAAAATTTTTATATTACATTATGAGTTGTAAATGAGCTTAAGACTCTAGTAATAAGAGAGAGAAATGGGTAAAATCATGTATGAGAAAGCTCAAGGGTTAAATAAGGGAGAGTGGCAAAAAACCTAGAGAAGCTTAAAGGGTGTAGCAATTAAGTAAACTTCTACTTATGATTTTGAGAGTAGACTTATGTTACAAGAACCCTATTATACATAATTTTGATACTTAGGGAATCGATAATGCTGGTAAAAAGGATTTTCACATAAAGGGGACCTCTTAATATTTGAACTTAATTTCTCCATCTCTTACTTTTTTATTTTATTTATAGTGCTTATTTATTTGCTTTTTAATTTTTGTATCCAAGCATCCATATTGTTCACACTACAAAGTCTAACAAATTAATTATTTTCTTTAATTATTCCAAAAGGGGATTAACTATGGAAATTGGATTTATATTTTTATAATAACCTATTTACCCCCACCATTCCTCTTCGTTACATACTTCGTACTTGCAAAAAATTGGTTATTGTTGAAGAGCTCTACAATAATCAATTCTTATCGGATGATTTGTAATTGAACTAGCAAAGTCATCGGAGATCATTTGATTATTGTTGTTAAAGGGAGATTCACTTTAGATAAGATAGTTTACTTTAGGTAAATAAAATTTTCTCTTACTCGAAGGATGGAATCAAGGTTATTAAATTTGCAATTTTATCTAGAATCTCTAAAGGTCAATAGAATGGAAATGTAAAATCGAAATATTGAAACATAAGTTTTTACGACCTTTGTGAAATAGTTTTCAAAAAACTATAAATATGCATATAATAGTCATAAAAAAATCTTGAAATACGTAATGGAAATAAAGAAACAAAGTAATTAAGTTCTTTTTCCATTAAAAAATTCTTAATCTATTATCTAACATTCATGAAAGAAATATAAGTAAAGTCAAAACCATTTTTTTCATTATTTTATTTGAGAAAAGGCGATAAATTGAAGAAAACCAAATGTTTCAACTCATTTTGAGTTATTAATAATATATATTTAAAGATATGATTTTTCTTTGAAACTTTTCCATTGAAGCTAAAACTTGAATAAAAGCTATGAATATTAAATAAGGACTAGAAGAGAGAGAAAGAGAAAAAAAAAATAAAATAAGATATGGAAGATCATATAATGCTTTAATAGTTAATGAGATAGTAGAAGCCTAATTATATATTTTTATTTTTGGCCAGCTTAATTTCTATATGTGAAATCAGTAAACTCGGTTAAAAACATAATTTTCTATTGACTTTGATATGTAAAATTGATTAAAAACATAAGTTTGTACATGAGAACAATTTTATATACAAATTAACTCGAAAGAATTTTCTAAAATCATAAAGTCATTGAATCGTAAGAGTAAAATTATGATTTTGATAATTATAAATAGAAGATCTACAATAATACTATTATTGTTGCTTATATACTGGTAAGTAGCTTAAGCTTAGGCTAAATTTCCTATTTGTATTGCCTACATAAAGTAAATTACAAGTGGATTAAATTACTTTACCTCAAATTTGAGAGAATCTTGATGGCTCATTAACTATATCGAGTTAAGGAAGAAATATTATTGCTATTCTCCCTCTATTCCTTAAAATGAATCTATTATGGTGTTTAATTAACCGTAATAGCTTCAGTGTAAAATCTCAGGATATATTGAATAGCTATGATGAATGAGGACTCTATGAATGGCTTTTTAGTAACTTTTTCCCTTATTGTTCTTCTTCTTCTTTATCCTATCTTCTTTTTCTTCACGTAATCTTCTATAACAAACCATGAATCACCACCAACGCATTACCACAAGCCACCATGTTCCGCCATCAACATACTCACCCACACACCATCACTGACCATACATACTTATGCCCCTCTACACACCATACCCTCCCACCATCATAGACTATTGCGCACTAAAGCTGGATTAAAAAAAAAATGAAAAAGGAAAAGAAAAACTACAAATCGAACAATGATTCAAACCAAAATTTGGTTTTTTTGCAAACAATTCAGTTTACAATTTAATTCAGTTATATATAAAGGGTTTGTTATTCAGTTTAAGAGAGCAAATCAAACCAAATCATTTTGAACCAAATTGATTTGATTGGTTAAAAAAAATCCATGCAATTGTTTTATGTTTTTTTTTTAGTCAATTTTCATGGATTTTATTAAATTTTTCATATTTTTTTTCTAATTTTTCTTTTATTGTGAATTAATTATTAGTATTAACTTTAGTGAGTTCCATATGAAATTTCACATTAGAAATTTTCCTTTTCTAAGTTGTCCTTTTTTTATACGTTTCCAAATCAAGGGTCCAACCATGATACTCTCTACATATCTTTCATCTCCTTTCTAATCCTCAGTGTGTCTCTTTTGTCATCTTCATGTCACTTTTGAACAGGCAGCTTTATTTTTCTCTCCTGGCTGTTGTTTGTTAGAATAAAGTCTTTTATTCTCATTCAATTAAGTTAGGTTTATTAAGTTTTTGTACAACATTTTTCCTAACATCGTTACACATGATAAATGTATGAAGGTTTAATGGAAAGGAAAATATGTTATTAGTAATAAAAATATTTAGCAAAAATTTGATATAAATAATTTAAACCGTAAATCGAACCAAACCTAACAAGTTTTAATTAAGTTCAAAAAATTTATTAACTGACTTGTATGATTAAGTTTTCAAAAAAAGAAAAGAAAAAAACCTTTATATTAGGTTCAATTCAAGTAGAGGAGGGCGAACTATATCAAGTTGAACCGTGTGCACCCTTATTATGCACCACCATAGTCATACACAGTCATGCACCACTATTGACCATGCTCACCCATTTACCACTACAGATCATACCTACTCGCTAATGTAGACCACCGTGCACCACCATAAGCCATATGGCTCATACCTACCTATGTACTACCATTGATCATGCCTACCCAAGCACCACTATAGACCATACTAACCCATTAATACAACTACTACACACTACTATAAACTACACTTACCTATGAACCACCATAGATTACACCTATCCATGCACCATCTCCCATCTACTACAAACTAAAACTACATACCTCTAGAATAAAGCATAAAAAAGACTTACATCCACAAACACATCTATCTATCATCTTATTCTCAATTGAAGTGTGGAATTAAATAAAGCGAGGAAGAAGATGATTAGACAATTAATAACAAAATATGAGAGACTAAAGAAGATATAGATATATATATGAATTAGATGAAGAGAAAGAGAAATGGAAGGGAAGGGAAGGGAAGAAGATGAGAGACTAAAGAAACATATCCAGAAATGCAAAGGCAAAGATGGAGACAATATGGAGGAAAGAAAAAGCGAAGTGAACACAGTAATCTACAATGAATCACTAATCTTCCTTTACATGTTTTTGGTCCAACTGAAAAGTGTAAGAAGTTATTATGAGTCTACCTAATTCTTAGTAACTAGAAATTCTATTATGAGTTTATTACATCTGGTAAAGTGAATTGTTAAAAAGAGAAATTCCAGAAACTAAGAATGAGTTTAATCAAACAAAGTAACATGTAGCAAAATGAAATTTTTAATAATTGAATTATTGGAAACAATGATAATAGGAATTGACAAATTGTTAATGCCATTAAGAATACAGCCCTTAAGACTCTGTTATGCCAAGCATTATGAGACCCACTATAAATACACAGAATTTTTCAAAACTCGACCTAACCCCAATCCGTCCTAAAGGACCAATTGGGTGAAGGATTAACAAAGGATTCTAATACTAACTTAGCTAATTTATAGCCATTAATTTGAATAGAATGGGTAAGGATGCATTTTGACTTAGATTATTTCCTTTTTCTCTCGAAGACAATGACAATGGATGGTTAAACTGTTGACACCCCATACCTTCACCACTTGGGATGAGCTATTTAAGGCACTTTTAGCTAAGAATTTTCACTCAAGTAAAAATAGTAAGTTTAGGAACGACGTAACAATTTTCATGCAAATTAAAGGGAAGAGCTTGTACAAACCACCAGGCGATGTAAATAGTTACAAAGGAAAATGTCCTCACCATGGACTTCTTGTTTGCATGCTCGTCCAAACACCTTATAATGTTGTCAATCATTAAGTGAATATTACCATTAATGAGGCAATCGATTGGAGCTAGGTTCCAATAATTATTAATTTGGAAGTTAATCAATCAAGCATAAGAAAGTCATAAGAATGTATGATGTTGATGTCATTAATATCCCTCTTTATTCTACTTCCAATTTATAGTTTTTGATTTTTTCAATTTGTTTCCTACTTTATGTGAGACCTATAGCCAATGCTTAACATTTATTTTACAATTGACTTAATTCCGATGTCTCGATGCTTAAGGAAAGCACTTCTTCTGTTACTTTTTTATATGTGAATCTAAGATTAACTCTTACACTGTGTTGGGACTGGAGGAAAGGAATGGGACAGAATTGGAGGGGATGGAATAGAGGGGATTCATATTATTTTCCACTATTTGGTTAGAAGAATGATCCAAAATAATTAGAAATTGGGGTATAAACAAATCCATGAGCCTTATCAAAATAATGGAGAGAAAGTGCAGAAAATTGAAAAAAAAAATGATTCATTTTTCTATTTTGCTTCTTGTAATAGATTAAATTATTAAGTTTTAAGGGTATTTAGTAATTTAATACTACATTACTTTTTTGTTCTTATTAATAATTAATTTTCCTTCCCTTTTTTCCTCCTCTAAACAAACATATATGAAGGAATTAAATGCCTCAATATTTTCCACCTTCCAATTCTTTCCTCCTAGTTTCATTCCCTCTTAATTACTTCCTTCTTTCCAACATAGTGTTAAAGCTTATGCCAACTATGATATCTCATATTAACTAAAGTTTCATATGGATTGTAAGATAGAATCAGTATTAGTTTATAAGGTCATAATGGTAAATATCTTATAAATACTAATAAAAAACTCAAGAATATAAAAAAAAAAATTGGTTAAGGCCTATATGTTTTATTTGTCTTACAAACTTAGACGATGAGATAAGTGTAACTTGGATAGAAAACCTTCATATAACCACATACAAGTAAAAGATGGCAAGTAGCATTACATTTTCTACTACGAACTATGTTACATGTACAAAAAGGGATGAATGTAGGGGACAAAAACTCGAATCCAAAGTTCAAAAAAAAAACATAATTAAAAAAGGAATGCATATTATATTATATATATGTTGGTTGTAGGAACCTGCAAGAAGCTTCCTATTGGTTTGTCTATGAGAACTTTTTGATACTTACATTAGTGAGGAGAGATTATGAAGATTGTAAGGATAATGAGGGAATGTGTAAGTATTTAGGTGTTTGTGTGCTTAGGTAGACCTTTTATTAGTGCTTAAGGATACTTATAGTGAAGAGGGTTTAAAGGGCAAAGGGGAGATCCTATATCTTTAGCTCTTTCTCTTATTAGGGTAAGGAGCTTACCTACTAAGAACACATGTCACCTCAGGGTTTGGTCATACTCGCTACGAGGATATGTACTATTGGGAAGACAAAACGAGTCTATACCTCGATCAACTGTAAACATTCTAGCAGCTACGTTTGAAACTTAGGACATCGACATGTTCAAAGCTATTGGGTATACTAGCCTTACCACGGATATTAAAGAATAATTAATGAGGAGAGGGGGAGAGAGAAAAGGACAAAGGCACTATTAGGAAGAGATACTCATAAGGCTCTAAGCTGTATGCTAAACTCCTACTATATGTTCAAGAGGAGGGAAGTGGCCTTAGTCAAATGGAATTACAATGAGGTATCAAAGGACTTTGAGGTGTATTAAGTGACTAAGGTACATAAGATAATCGAGGTGCTCGAGGTGGCCAAGAAGGTGGCATGCTAATCTGTAGGTGACCTAGGTAGCTAAGTAGGTGGCATGCTAATCGCCACAGTACTCAAGGGATCTTAAGCATGTTGCACAAAGTTGGGCTAAGCTCACTTAATAGGGCTAGCTAGCTATATACATGAAGGGATGGCTTAAGGCACTCAAGCAGCTCATGGTCCTTAGTCGAGGTTTGGATTAGGCTTTGAGAGCTTCATCCTAAAATGGTTTATCAACAATATGTTATATATGTATATTATAGACCAAGTTTTAATATGATTTTAAATCCAATTATATAGTTCTATGTGTCCATTCTGCACACAAAGATTAATGCAACATATATATATATATATGTATGTATATATGCATATGTTTTCTTTGAATCATTGACATATAAAAAGATTGACCCCACACTGATTCCAATCATCATGAATGATGTTTCAAGTGCCCCATTATTTAATAAAGTGATGTTCCCCAATATCGCACAAGATGTAATTAATGAACACGTACATATATACATGCATATATCTAATGCCATTAATACATGCATATTGCGATGAAAATGACATTATTTGCATGTAAATTATATATAGGCTTTTTGGGATATGATGGGAGTATCTGGAAAAGGCCATTCATCATGTTGAAGTCCTGGAAAAGAAAGATTCATAGTGCATGCACCCCCATACAAAATGGCTGTCATCCATTAAAATTGTTTTTTGGATGAGCTTCACATAAGGCTTTTGTCATATCTTTATTGATAGTGGCATGCAATGTGGGTTCCTCTCACACGGTTTCTTCCTTTTTCTACGTGTTTCAGAAGAAAAGATCCAGCTTAGAGGGCACTCACTACGTACGATGAGTTTCGCATTGACTTGACATCCAAGAACTGCGATTGGGAGTTGGGGAATTTAAGTATGGACAGGACTGTCCGACGCGTAAGTGGTAAGTATATCGACTTTAGAAAAAAATTCACTAGGTTTGAATATTTGTTATAGATCAATTAGTTAGTTTCCAAGCGGTTCCACAAAAATCCAATCCGAATAAGAATTTTTTAAGAATTGCGCACTTTACAAGGATTTTGTTATATGTCATGGATTCCGAATCATTTCAAATCCAAATCAAAAGGAAAAGCAAAAGGAGAGATTATTTGTTAGGAAAGTTCTTGTGTAGGCTAGGGGAAGGTAATGATAAGAATAAGATATCAAAAAATATATATATATATATATATATATATTCCTCTTTTAAAATTAAATATGCAATAAATCTCTATAAATTTAATTTTATCTATCCTTTATTTATTCATAATTTAAAAGAATACCAATTAAAATAATTATCTCCTATGTATAAAATATATTTTTTCAAATATTTTTTACTTAAAATATATGAATTTTCATTTTTCGGTTCTGATAGTCTAATAACCACTTTCATCATAATTATTAAATATAAACAAATAAAATAATTTTTCAAACATCAAAATTCAAACAAATACAGATTAAAAGCACAACAAATAAAGATAAGAAACCTATAAGATACAAATGGACCTAAATGTTTACTTTCCCTAAAAACAAAAAGGAAAAATCAGTTAATGATGGTTGCAGTCTAGATAAAAATGGCAGATAATTATTTATGATCTAGAAAATTTCTTCCCTGAGCCATTAATTCATGAACCCATGCATTTGGGGTCTAGATGATCCATATGAATAATCTATGAAATATGATCAAAACATGAAAAAATAATCAAAGCATGTTTCATTTTTGCTATTGTGTTCAAGAAAGGCCTTAAATTGTCGAGCTTCAACACGACTACCCATATGGAGTGATTTGTCCAAAATGGATTCGCTGATCCGTCGGTTTCTCCCATTCCCGAGCCGATTCCTGGTTTGTCATTCAATGCGCAATTTTTTTTTCTTTATTTTATTTTTTAATATTTTGGTGGGAATAGGCAAGTCCATTCCTAGACCCACCGAGCATGATTTCCTATTGAAGCCAGCTTGTTAGCACGTTAGGGTTTATAGACTTTTTAGTGGGATCAATCCGCAAATTCATATACGATACATTTATACCGACTCCATAGTTTAGAGGGTCAAAATCTATATATCAATAGGCGTACATGAATTATATAATTTTATAAAAGAAAGGATAGTCAACTATATCCAAATCCTAAATGAGGATACAATCGACAAAATTTTATTGATATTTTTATGCAAATCTCCATATTGATTTTAAGTTTGAGCAATTAATCTTCAAAGGAAATTATGGCAAAATAATAATAATAATAATAATAATAATAATAATAATAATCTTCAAAGGAAATCATTGGTAGGGGTTGTAACATTACAATGATGAAAACAATGGTTCATTAGGGTCCAATTATGAGCTTGGTCTTTGCAGTCAAGAGAATGGTTGGTCGAACCATTTACGGATTATGATGTGATGGGGTAGTCATTGAAAATCAATTTTCCTTTAGGAATCCCTTTAGTTTTATCATCCAATAGACCTCACCTACTCACCAATTTATAAACGTCATTTCATATGTATAATGAATAAGTAACTTTTTTTCTTTGGCAAAAAATATATGAGTCTTTCATAAACAAAAATTTGATCATACGAACTTGGTCACTTTTGTGATGTAAAATTATACAATTAACATAAGGTTATGTTAAGGGTGAGCAAATAAACCTATTGTACAGAGTACGAAATCTTCTTACTCTATGCTTACACTAAAGCCTCTACCTTAAAGTAAGGTGTAAGTTTTAAGATACTATGTATCTATCCTATAATAAATAATATAAATAAATAAATAAATGATAATAATATTTTCTTTTCAACAAATGTTTTAGTTAAAAAAAAAAAAAAAAAAAAGAGGTTAAGCCCATAAGTTACTAACCCTAAAGGGCAAACCTAATCCCATCTTTGTCACTTTATATTTTTCATCATTCCTATTTTTCTCTTCAACTTTACTTTTTCCATTCCTTTTACTTGTTCTTTCCCAAAAGGTCCCAAACAATTAAGATAGAAAAAATTACTTTTTTAATTTTCTAGATTTTACAATAGGTTCCATATGTTTTATATATGAAAAACTTATACATTACATTTATTAATTAAATAAATGTGAAATTTATATAAAAAAAAAGACAAATTTTACAAATTCTATATAGTACATTGTGTTTTATAAATTTTACAAGATACAAACTAGAAAGTGGTTTTAAGATATTATGGGATAGATTCTACTTGCAAGTTTACTATCTTATTCATCCTGTATATACTTTACCACGAATATAGTGACCGAAGCTTATACATCTGGTCGAGCCAAATAATTAGTAGAATAATATCCAAGTGGTATATAAATTATCCAATCCATGGTCAATATAAGGGAAAAAAATGTACGTCCCATTTGGTCACATAAACAATTATTCTACCAATTCATTTCAACTCATGCTAATTAAACAATATAATATTCAAAACAAATGAGAACAATTCTATTCATAACTGAAAATCCTTTCACTATATAATAGTAAGTAATTCTATCATGCACAAAATCATAACATGGACATCTTGAATATTGAATTATTCTTTACTGTTTAATCGACCATGGAAGTCGAGTAGCCATAAAGATAACACCCAAGTCATAAATTATTTCATTAACATAGACGTAAATCAACTTCAATGGACAGACCAAAAAAGAAAGAAATGTCCACTTTTTTTTTTTTTTTCTTCTTCTTCCATTCTAAACCGAAACAATATAACATATAATCGTGAATGATAAAATATGTTTTCTCAACCATGCTCTGATGCTCATTAAGCTGAAGCTTACAATCGTTAAATCTTAGAAATTCATGATTTCAACGCATTACCTGGATTAGATAAAGAAGAAGCATGGTATGATATGATAATTGGTTTCTCTCCCTCTTCCCTTTTTCATTTTCTTAGACATCCTGTCTTGATGGAAGCTGTATATGTAAAGAGGACCAGGTGTACATGTTTTCATATTAAATCTAGCACGTCCATCATGCATCAATCGCCCATTATATGGATGGATGAAATTAATTCATAAGTAACTTCCAACTAATATAAACTTAAAAGTAAATCTCACAATATCTTCTAATGGATGATGATAAATTTAATAATATCTCCTATAATAGGAAGTATAATTTCGTTTATGTCCCTTAATTTTAGTCCATAATGATAATTAAAAAATAGGTATCTACAACCTATATTAGGCAAATTATATATTATAAATTAGTCCATCATCCTTATCATTGACTTTATTGATAGTTACTGTGCATCGAGACTATTGTGACTTATTTTTATTGGATATTGAAAAATTTAATTTCATCTTTGTTCATTGAGTTCTTATTATTTGTTTCAGTTATTGTGAACCTTATTATTAGGATCACTAGCTCATGTTCGATTTCTTTTAACACCCTCAACTGTTTCGCAAATCGAACATCATATCGATCTGTAATCCAACCAAAAATCATGTCATTGGAATATTAGTGCGTCACATCTAATATTGATCATACCATATGCTTTACTTTTCAATTTCATAAAACTCTAAAATTACACACAAAGCATCATTTAGCATGATAATTTATTCCATATTCGTTGTTTAGAGCAGGGAAAGCATGCGGTGTGACCATAGACCGCTACAATTGCTGTGACGACGTTGCTTCTACTATCATGGTGGAACACATTGGAGCTACAGAGTTTGTCACATCTTATCCCCATAAAATGTAATGGTTGAATGACATGGGAACTATCATGAGTATTGTTTTATTAAGGAAGAGGTATTTTGATGATGTGTCAAATGATGCGGTTTCATTAGTGTCAACTCTCTATTAACTTCATTGATACTGACATTGATGTAGTATGTTGATATAAACATTATTTGCCCGATAGAATAGATAGATCATCTTCAAAGTTGTAATATGATATAAGTGGAAAACGAAAAAGAAAAAAAAAACCTTGATCTATTACATTTCATCTGCCATCAGACAGTTTTGTACTCTTCATTTGGCCTTTAAAAACATAAAAAATAAATAAATTGAAACTAGAAGCTTAACTTGATTATCAACCTTACTATTTCAAACTTAAAATAACATATTAGATCAAGTTCTCTGACGTTAAATTAATTGACAATTTTGAAATTCAAACTTGGAATGTTCTACAAACAACATAAAATTCTAATAGCTAAACAAACAATTCATCTATGCAATACATCCCCATATCTATCAAAAGTTGTCACATGTCTCATTAATTAACATCCCATGTACCAATAGAGCAAATTATTTTAATAGTTAGAAGTGTTTAAACGACACCTTTTTATTTTTAAAAAAAAAAAGGAAAAAGGAGAAATGCTAAAGCACTCACCAGGCTTTTCATCATTGACTTACAACTTGATGATGAAGGGAGCAAGTTCTAAGCAAATAATTTACATTCTTTGTCAATATGTGAATGCTTGGCACTTTATATATATACATATACTTGTCCTTGCTTCCTGTCAATAAAGCTATGATTTGGAAAGGTCGCATGCAGTTGTTGCCTACTCCTTTCACATGATAGAGTTAAGCTGCAACTTGCCGAGCATGCACATTATTGCCAATTTCTAGGCCATTATCTACTATTGATTTCACACCAGAGATTACCTTGGTTTTTCATATGCAAAGTAGTGATCCTTATCTCCTAGACCATGTACACTGGTCGTGCATTAGCACAAGTTTTTTATGGCAAAAGCACGTGTACGAGTTCCTTGAAGCAGTAGTGTGCATTCTTTACGGCAAAAACATTCTTCTGACGATGAAAATTTCAACGCAAATTTTCTTTTTATATATTTTATTTTAAATTTTGACTGATTAAATTGTTCCTCTCATGAGAAAGTTTGATGTGGCACATAGAAATCCGAAACAAGTTCATTAGAAATGCACATGCTCTTAGTGAAACAAGTATATTGAAAGTTTTGTTTGTATTTGTACAAAATGTGAATTAAGTACTCGATATTTTGAATGAATCATTTAAATCCTATCTAAATTCATTAAATTATTTGATTATGTGAATTAGAATTAATTACTTATTTAGAATATATTATTTTTAATTTTTAATAAATCAATTATAGAATTATCATTTAATTATAACACTAACCAATATTAACATTGTAAATGAGCTTTTAATGTGGATAACTCATAATTTGTTACCTAATAAGTGGTCTCCACTTTTATTTAATAAGGATGTAAAAATTGTTCTATCATTAAATAATTTTAATCTAACTTAATTTCCTTATTGGGAAGAGTAGTTTTCTCTCATATTCTTTACAATTCTATATAAAAAAATATTGGTATTATGGATATATCATGATTTACATACTATAAATCTTTGTATCTACATGCAATTTAATCTAGATTTATATATACACACATATAAATTTTCTAACAAATTTATGTCAAGAATCTAATTATACCATTTATGTTGCAAGTGAGTTATTTGAATATATATTTATTATCATACCGCCAAATCCTTTATATATAATTATCATACGTCGTAGAATACTGAATATACTATAAATGAACTTATAGTTGGTGCAAGAAAAATAACATAAAAAAATTAAATGGCTCACTTAAAATATTAAAAAAGTTGACTGAATTTTGACATAATCTCAAAGAATAATTGATTCAGTTAAAATATAGAAACCGAATAACCAAGTGTAATGAAACCTTGTATCGCCAATGGCATATCAGCGAAAGAAGATAAAAGGCAAACGATATGCTAATTTTCAAGATTAAACGCAACAGACGCGACCTTTAGCATTAATTCATGTTCTTGTATCTAAGGTTGATAAAACTTCATAGGAATATTTTTAGTACATAGAAGGTACTTCACGTTTGTGCCAAAAATTCAACTATATTTTCTTTGTTTTAAATGAGATATATATTTAACTCGTGTATACTTATGCAAAAATTCAATCATGTTCTATATCTTTCAAGTACGCTGTTTAAATCCTTTATACTTATATTTATGCAACATTTTTAACAGTTTCGTACAAAAGTGTATTTAATTTAAGGACCATGATTTTTGTACTTGTTAGTGCTTAGCAAATTGCTTTCTTAGGGGCTTTTGTTTTATCCACCTTTATCATCTTGGGATCATGTTTTATGGCTTTTCCCCCTCTCTTGGGTGAGATTTGCCTTTGAAAATGACTCAAAATAAGGATCTTGTTTATTCCTTAAAAAGCCAACTGATCTACATTTTATAATTTTATGGCAAACCGTAAATACACATCTTAAAGTATTAGTTAAATGTGGATAAACCTCTTTAAATCTTAAAGTACATTTTATCTTCCCATAGCTCTAGAAAATATGCAAATATGTTCCAAATCATCGCCACAACCCTAAAACAGTGCCAAATTATCCCGATTTGTAGTTCTCCTAGTAATGATTTTGAAGTTCTAATAGTGGTTTAGGGGTTAATTATAGACTTTCAAAAGTTATTGAAGGGTGAAACAACAGTTTTTATTATAAAACATAAACCCCATTGTAAGAACGTAAAGCGTGGAATCTAGACCATAAATTAGCAAACATATGCTTTTATATGTAATTTTCTCCCCCAGAGTTTAGGGGCAAAACAAGTTGTATAATGCAAGGTGTTGGACTAGGTTCTATGGTTTGTAATTGAGGGCAAACTGTGGTTCTCGGTTTTGAATTTGTACATGCAGAGTATAATGATGGCGTCACAACCTCGAGATTCTATGTACATGTATGTATATTAGTCAAAGTTTCCTTACAATGTGCATATAAAAATTTAAATAATAATTATAAATTTCTTTCAAAAAAAATGTTAAATATAATCTAATATTTTATTTATTATCAATAAACACGTTAAAAAATTACTTAAGCAAATATAAGGTTAGAAATAAATGGCTCATTATATGTGATTTATTGATTATTTTAGGAGGGAAAAAACCTAAAAACTCTTTCTCTCTCTCTCATTAACATATTTTTATCACCAAATATACAATATAAATAAATTATATGCACTATATAATTTTTGTATAAAGAATACCTAAAATGAATTAGTCAATAGCAACTTGCTTTAATAAAATATAAAATAGAAGAGTTTTCAAAATTACATAAATATAATAATGTAAAGTGTTAGTTGATATGAGAAATTATTCAAGAGCTTACAAAAAAAGGTTGAAGTATGTACGTTATAAAGTAAAAGAAAATTCATAAAACAATTTGGTTTTATTAAAATAACCTTATTCATTGGCAATTTAAGATATAAGATATCTATTGACCATTTAATTTGACTAATAGAAAAAAAAAAGAGTGATAAAATATTCATTATAACAATAAATTAATCTATGATAAAAATAATTAAATTTGGCTACATTTAATCGATGTCAATATGGATGGTGTGATCCTAATAAATTATGAGGAGCTATACATGAGAATGAATAGCCTTACAAAACATGTAAAAATTCTCGACCATCTATATTACAATTTGTTAACTTCACCAAATAGAATAAAATTGTAATGTTATAGCAATTATTGATGAATGAAATTGAACTATAGTATGTTTTGAATCAAAATTAAGATGTCATTTATTAAATTTTTTGAAGATATCTTGGAGAGCAAAATCACTTCTAGTGTTAAATAGCTATTTATATGTATGATTGATAAATAATGATTCAATTTATCTATAGAGAAAAATCACTTATATAATTGCTAATAGAGACCTAACATACTCTTCCATATATAGACCAGATCACAAATGTAATTCAATGAAAAAGCTACTTAATTATACATTTATCTAGAAAGAAAAGAAATATAAGGAAAAAAGAACTAATACTTGAAAAGAGAAAAAAAAAATAAGGAAAAAAAAACACATTCTTCCATATCTAATGTTTATGGCAACTACTAAAAAGAAAAGAGCCTAATGGACCCTTCCTCTTTAATGTGATTGCAAAAAACTTTGCAATTGCTTCTTTCTTTTCCTTTTCTTTTTTTTTTTCTGTTTTTGCTAGTTTTCCATCACTTCATATATCAATATTTAAATTTTGCATATTCTTAAGTCATATATATATATATATATATATATATTTCTGTTAAAATTAATTAATGCATCATTTTTTTGTATTTTTTTAGACTATTGCGTTCGTATATATAACTAATAATAGTATCTTAATTTTTCACTTTAGAAAAAAGATAAATTAAAGAAAATTAGATATTGTATCAAAATAAAAAGATTCACAAAAGTTAACATGTTTTATTTTCCTCAATTATATATTCATATATAGCATTATCACAGTTAGATTAGCAAATAATGTAAATAAATAAGACATTGAATCTCTTAAATACAATTCTCATAAGAAAAAATTTATGGGTAATTAATAATATTACAACATTAATAAGTAAAGAATGGTAGCAACATTTTACTAAAAAATTATCAAGAAATACATAGACCATTTGGTAATATCTCTCTAGCTCTTTGTATACATGGCCATAAGTATTATAGATATTCTAATATTTGGATCATTTCCTTAAGCCTTTTTTAGCAATACCCACAAAAGCTATGGAATTGTCATGTATTTGAAATTGAAAATACAAAAGTATACAATTCTTTATTTGACTTGAAAGAACAAGAAGAATAATAATAAACTTTTATTATATAAAGATAAAATATAATCCCATCGATTCCATTCAATTATCTTAACCAACTCATAGAATGTAAATTATTTTTTATAACTTCCCATACTTTAAGGTCAAACAATTTATCCTTTACGCTAATATATCATCATATTTAACCTTAATCTTCTATTACAAAAATTCAATTTGTCTTATCGATTTTCTAAATAAAAGGGAAAAACAATAGTATAAATAAATATATTACTCTTCTTAAATAGACTCATCTAAGAAATAGAAAGAAACCAAATAAGAAAGCAGTAAAAGAGAGAGAAATAAAAGATGTGAGAATAATAGCTCCACAATTTATTTAAAACCGATATATATAATAAGTAAAATTGATAAATGAGAATAAAATAAATAGAATAAATGTTAACAATTGACGAAAATATGATTGCAAGTGATTAGTTATGCTAAGCAAATATTTAAAATCAATGGTAACCACAATGGAAAGTAAATGCAATTAAATTGTGATAAATACCATAAACAAGTATAAAAGTGATTATGGAAATACATCAATGATAAAATAAAATGATGGAAAACAAAAAAGGAAAAAAGTTTCCAAAACCATATATTATATTATGATATAATAAGTATAATCCTTAAAATATTTGTTAGGTGCAACTAAATCTCATAAACATTTAAGGTATAGAAATTCTTTATAGCTTTTGAAAATATGTAGATAAACTTAAAATAGTTGTTAGAATCACACAATAATCATTAAAAACATCGTAAATAACAAGTTTGTAGGTTTCAACAATGGTTTGAATCATATATATGTATTTTCAAGAATTATGAGAAAAGTAAAGTTTCGCTTTAAAAGTTTTTGCAATTTATTTATAATTGATCAATAGTTTAAAAGGTGCATCTACAATCAAGGTATATACAATATAAATTTAATTGAAAAGCATTTTCATCCCTTACTAAAATACATATAGTAATTTTATGTAACTACAAAAAATAAATTCTAGAAATAAAAGTTATTAGCAGCCTATGGACTCTATTAAAGCCTTGGAGGCAATGGAGATTGTAAAAGGAGTTAAAAGACGTATATCGCAATGGAGTGTGGATATGAAAATTCTGATGTGAAATTTGATTCTATATCTTTCATTGCAACAAATACCAGTAAAGAGGAGTATTCTTTTTCTTTTACCTTTTCAATGGAGAAGATCAAAACTTATGCAAGATTTATTTTCTCATGATCTTTTAAGTATGCTTGTCGAAATTAATGTAATTGCTCATACAATAAACTTTTTTTAGCCTAACTATACATTAAAGTGTAGAGTATATTATAGAATCATAAAGCAACTTACAATAATGGAGGACAAAAGAGAGAGAGAGAGAGGGGGAGAGAGAGAGAGAACCAGATGAAACAAATGAAAGATGAAGTCTATATTGATTGTGAAAACTAACTTAACTGACTTTATTGTTCAGTATTTATATAAGTAATAAAGCAAAGTAGGCACGTAAATCATGTTATTGGTCCAAGAATGGTGAATAATTTAGATCATGTAAAAGAGAAAAGGTTAGAATAAAGGGGGTACTGAGACTAGTCAGGCATAACCATTCCAATGCCAAAGTTAGGTTGTGAGTGAAAGAGTAAGTAAAAGAGTAAGAGAAAGGGTATATTCAAAGAGTGTAAAGAGTTCTTATAATACTTATACTTCCATATTGATTGGCGTTTATTTGGTAACTGTGTTGTCTGATAATCTAAAATCATAGACTATGTGATAGTTCAATAATAACAAACCGCTATATAGAACATGTTGGATTTCTATCATCAAATACATTTCCTTCATCTGCACTCGGCCATCAAACCATGCTCCAAATCCTGATTAGCTCCATTTCCACTTATTTGAGAAGGGATTATCAAAATGATGAGTATCAAAGCCTTGAAAATGTTCTTTAGTCACTTCTTTCTTTGCTTTGCTCTAAAAAATTTTCCTTTCTCGTTGTGAGCTTTTCAAAATTCTTAAATCTTTTCTACATTTTTCCTTCAACTTTCTTACTTAATCAATCTCCAAAGTTTTGTCAAGCATGGCTAGAAGCGAAATTCATTCTACTACCCCTACTAATTCAAAGGCCACTCCTTTAAACTCATACCCCATCCACCACACCTCCTCCCCCACCCCCCACCCCCCCTAACTCTTTCCTCTTCTTCCTCCCTTCCCCTGAAAGACAATTGGTTCAACTTTGACTTCTAATAGCTTGACAAATAGTAGATGCAGAGGTAGGAGAAGCTTGCTCATATTGAAGTTCTTCCTATGGATATTTACCTAAAAGATAGAGAAGATAGATCCATTGCTAGTTATTTGTATAATAATGCAATATATAGTATTGACTCACTAGATGAAGTGGTGAGTGGCACAATTGGGACTATTGTTGCAAAGTATAATAAATATTTTCGAGATTTTCCTTTTAGGTAGCATCTATGTAGGTCAAAAGAGGATGAAATGGTGTATTTCCCTATCAAGTGCGAGTTCCACCTTTATCTAAAATATTTTGATTTTAGGTTGCATCTGCCTTTCTCTTCATTTCAAAAACAGTTCTTCAACTATTTCTATATCGCACTAAGTATGTTTTCTCCAAATACATATAAGCTTCTTATTGCATTCAAGATAATCTATGACAAGCTTGAAGTTAGAGCTACACCTCAACTATTTAGATACTTCTTTACAATCCAAACCAAGGATATATAATTATTGCTAAATGATTCAATGGCTACCAAGAAGATTCAAGATAGGCAATCCAACAAAATATTCTTCTAAGATTCCAAGAGGATTTTCTCTTGATATGAAAAAGGGTAACCTATATTTTCTGATGAGGAAGGTTGGGTTTGATCCATTACTGTATTGAGCTAGGCTATAAGAGGAAAGCTAATCTTTATAACTCATAAGGGGATACTTATTGCCTTTGGGCTTTGCTCAATATGGATTTATAAGTTTCATTGATTCCCTTTCTCGTAACTCTTTCTCTTTTCTACAAATATGGGTGTAGGAGATGTGAACCTTGAAAAATTACAGGCCTAAGTTAAGGCCAAAAAGCAAAGTTAAACAGGCATATCGCTAAAGCCATTGCAAGTTAAGCCGTAGTGTAGATGCAAGTTGTTAAGGAGAAGTTCATCAAAGAGCCGACCATTCAAAAGAAAAAGAAAGAAAGCTCTCATCCTGAAGGTAAGCAAATACGATGTTAAGGAGATACTCCTCAAATTATACAAGATGAGGTGACACTCAATACAGTGGATAGTGTAGAGGGTAAACCATTTGGTGATCATAATCAAGTTGCTACTATTGAGAATGTACCCAAGGTTACACCCCACGAGGCTATGGTCAGCTTAGCAGAGTTGATGACATTGCCTAGCTCTAAGAAAAGGAAGGGCAAGGAGCATACTGGAGAGCCTCCATCCAAGAAGAGCAAAGAAATAGATGAGAGTACAAAGGTAGCTCTTAGAGAGAAGGCTCTTGGCATTAGTTCTGTCGAGTTTGTTCCTTAACTAGTGAAGAGCTGCTATTTCATGCCATATTGGAAGCATATCGTTTTAGATATTGATTCAGCTCTAGGCAAAGGGATAAAGTCCTTAACCTTGATGGAAGGGGTCATTTTACCAAAAGATAAGGAAATTGTGAGGAAGGATGTAGATAGAGTTAGTGATTGCAACAAAGGTTACATTGCCGTCAAGTTGTATGATGTAAGTTTTCATATGATTGCAATTTGCTTTAGCTTGCAATATTTGTGTCGCTATTAATCCTTTGTTGCAATACAGATCGATAGTCACGTCTTAACGACCTTAGATGAGGCTAAGGAGGAAATGGGAAAGGTATGTTCAATCTTATGTTTGACATAATTGAGGGCCAATTGATTTATTCAATTTGATGCTTTGTTGTAGAAGGTAGATGAAGCATATAACTCCTCCAAAGCACAAGCTATAACGGTCGAAAATGCTAGGATAAAGGTAAAGATGGAGGCACAAAAATTGTAAGAAGGGCACTCGGCTGAGAAATTGGCACATTCTTTAATGGGTATCAAGGTGTCAAGCTTAAAAACCAAGAATGATAATGAGACTAATGAGTTAAAGGAATAGCTCTATGAGAGGAGGGAAAAGTACTGGAGCTTAAGGCAAACAATTTCTTCAATGAGAAAAGAGGAGGACAAACTAAGGGTTCAAATAAAGAAGTTAGAGATCAAGGCTCTAAGCTTAAAGTACATGTTGCTAAGCTGGAGGAGACTGCAAAAAGAAAGCCTTCTATGGAGGGAGGAAGCACTCTCAATTATCACCCTAGTTGGTAATATGAGAAATTTCTTGGTAAGAAGTTCTTAGATGGTGTTCAATTAGCTAGAGTAGAGATTCTGAAGGTTTACCTTGACTACAAGCTCTCTCGCCTTGAGTTTGTTGACATTGATAATAATGAAGCCAACAGTGGTGATGATGATGAAGAAGAAGTCGGTAGAGAAGAGGAAGTAGTAAGTTAAGGGCAAGGTAAGGGTTAACTAGCCATCATTGAAGTCCCTGCGGCTACCAAAGAACCATCTGCAAAGGAAACCTATTATATCCGCAAAGGAACCTCCAATGCTCCAATAAAGCACCTAGTGCTAACAAGGACACCAACTCTAATAAGGTCTTAAAAAGCTCTAGCAATCAAGACTCTGCTAAGTCCGTAAAGGAGAATGTCCCTAACTCCCAAGGTGTTAATTGATTTTATTCTACTATGTTTTTTCTTTAAATTTTATGGAATTTTGTTGAGGTTGGAATGCCGACCTTTTATATTATATTTGAACTCTATTTATGTCCAGTGTTTTAATTTGTTGCATGTTTTGCCCGTCTATTTGTAGACATAATTAAAGCAATTTCATCAGTTGCATGAGACCTGAACTTAAAACATTAAGGTTCTCTTTCTAAATAGTACAGTTTTCTCTTGAAGGACGTTTTGAGTTCATTATCTGTATTAGGCCAAAACTCTTCCCAAAGAGAGTTAAGCTTATTTATCGATTAAGATTAAGCTCATTAACCAATATAGGTTAGAACTCATCAACTAATAGCTCATTTGCCATATAGGCTAGAGCTATATTTATCCATTAATCGTGGTTAGATTAGGGGTCAGTAAGATTTAGATTACACATGACAAATTGGAAAGGAAATGCCTTTTATTGATAAGGCCAAGTCGTTACGCTACATAGTCTCAAAAGGAACAAGAAGTGTAAATACATAACATAGTAGATAGTTTGAAATAATGACTCGAAATACTATTTGAGATTCTCAACATTCTACACACGAGAAATGATTTGTCCATCCAACCTTTCTAGTCAATAGGCCCTACTACATAAGACTTCTCAAACCCTAATAGGGTCCTCCTAATTTGCGTCGAGCTTCCCCTTATTATCTCGTATACCTGTTGCCTTCAACTTCTTACAATCAAAATCCCTAAATTAAAACACCTTGTGCTTAACCTTCCAGTTGTAATAGCTTACCACTCTATATTAGTAAGCAGCAACACTTGATCTCGTAATGTCCCTTATTTCTTCAATTATGTCCAAATTAGCCATCAGGTCGAGCTGGTTTGCCATGACATTAAAGTTTTGTGCTCTTAAGTTAGGCGATTTCAATTCAATTGGTAAATCAACCTCTAATCCAAAAGTCAATCTAAACGATGTTTCTCCTATTGAATTCTTATAGGTAGTTCTATATCCCCATAAAATATTAGGTAGCTCATGTGCCCACTTGCCCCTTGCCTAATCAACTCTCCTCTTCAAGCTATACAAGATAGTCTTGTTCATGGCTTCTACTTGTCCATTCGTTTAAGGATGTACCACTGACATATAGTTTGGTCAAATACCGTGCTTTTCACAAAAAGCTCGAAACTTGTTGTTGTGGACCATTGTTAGTAATAATAATTAAAGGAACTCCAAACCTCAATAAAATGAAGTAGAAGACAAATGACTCAATCTTCAACTCAATGATCTTCACTACTGCCTTAGTCTCTACCCATTTGGTAAAATAATCCACCACAACTATTATGAATTGTCATTGTGAAATAGCCTTAGGAAAAGGTCCTAGTATATCCAATGCCCATTGAGCAAAAGGCAAAGGACTAGTCAAGCTATGCAACTCAATGGAAGGTGCATGGCTTAGAACTTCATGCTTTTAGCCTTATGGGCATTGTCACACCGTAGCCTTAGCATATTCTTTCATAATCGACTAATAATAGTTGAGTCTTAGTGCTTGAACATATAGGGTTTGAGCCTTTACATGGTTACTACATATACCCCCGTACAAATAAAAAAGAACCTGCTAAGCATCTTTTGGTGTAAGGCAACAGAGGCACAGTTGAGAAAGACCACATTTATATAAATGGTCGTCAATCAAAGTATAATTTGCAGCCTGATATATAAGCCTTCGAGCATCCTTTTTATCTTTAGGTAAAACTCCATCCCTCAAATATTCAACAATTGGGTCCATCCATGACCTCTCTTTTGAACAAGGCTTCACCTCATAACATTATCCTGTTATTTCCACGCTCTTGCTAGGAAAGTATTCAATAAAAAGCTTATCATTCAAATTAGAGAACAAGTGCTAGCCAATTTCAACAACTTGTTAGTAGTGATGTTCCAAGCTATGGGAATTTTCTCAATTGTGAAAGACTAAAATTTTTTTATCAACATTCGTACTATAATTAAGTACTTGCTTATCACTTTCTCTTTTGCTACATAGTTTCCCTTCACTTTATTCACAATCAATTGTCAATTTGAAAAGACATTGAGCTTCTCGACTTTGACTTCCTTCATTAGCCTTAGTCCGATAATCAGGGCTTCATATTTAGCTTTATTGTTATTGACCGAAAATCCAAACTTCAATGCATATTAAATTTTCACATTGTGCAATCCTTGTAAGATAGGGCCCATGCCACTCCCTTCCTTGATAAAGGAACCATCCACATATAAATTCAATGTATGTTTCTCGACCATAACAATGCTGTTCTCTTCTCCGATGAATTCAAGTATAAAATCTGCTAACACTTAAGCTTTTAATGCTATTTTGGGTTTTTGTTACATACCATAAGCACTCAGCTCTAAGGCATAAATCATCATCCTTCATGAGGAATTAGGTCGCTGCAAGGCCTACTACAGTAGTTGATCGATGAGGACTAAGATTTGATGAGCTTCAAAATATGGCTTCAACTTCCTTACTAAGATTCTTACGACTAAAACAAACTTCTCAATCTTAGTATATCTTTGCTCTAGGCCATGCAAGACATAGCTCACATAATAAATTAACTTATGCTCTCCATTTACTCGAACAAGGATATATGAGAGAGCTCAACTGTTATCTGATAAGTACAAGAAGAGATCTTCCTTGAGAATTGGTGTTGAAAGTATCAGCAAAGATGCCAAAAAATCTTTCAAGCCTTTGAGTGCACCATAACATTCATCAATCTATTAAAACTCCTTGGGATTCCTCAAAATCTTATAATCATTTTTTTGTTAACTGTATTGTTTAATAATCTAAAATCGTAGAATACATAGTAGTTCAATAATTTGCATACATGTCTAAAGACATGGAATAGTGGGTAGTTATGCGGTTAGAGTGTGTGTAGGTACTTAAATCTCTACACCTCTTTTTGAATTCACAATGCTTAAGTGGGCAGGCCGAACTTTCTAGAAGATGAATGACTCTCAATCAAGTTAGTCATTGGGTTTGCTACTTGAAAATGTGTTGGAACAAACTGAATTTGCAAGAGACTCGAATTGATAAAATCCCTAACAAAATGAACATCTTCTTTGATATGTTTGGTTCACTCGTGGAAACACAGATTTTCAACAATCATCTTGGTAGATTTACTATAAAAAAATATAGTCACAGGAAGTGAAAGGGAAAGACCAACATCACATAGAACATAAGAAACCTACAAAAGTTCTTTAGTAGTTGTAGCTAGGCTAAGGTATTTAGCTTCAATAAAAGAGGTAGATATAGTCACCAACTTCTTTGTTTTCCATGATAACAAAGAAGTACCAAGAAAGATATAAAAACCATAAATTGATTTGCAATCAATCGTATTTGATCCCTAATCAACATCACTAAAACTAGTAAGTGTCAAAGAACTTGATGAAGAATAAAACAAGCCTTTGTCAATAATCCCTTTCACATAGTGGAGAACATGGAGATTTGCATTCATGTGTGAAGTCTTAGGATGTGCAACATACTAACTAAGTTTCTAAATAGAGAAAGACAAATCCTACCTGATAAGTGTAAGATATAACAACCTACTAAGCACTTGCCTATATAAACTTAGATCAAGTAGAAATGTTCCTAAACTTTCTAGTATTATCAAGCTACAATCTCTAAGGAAAAAAGAGTCTTAACAAGTTATGCACCAGTTAAACCAACATAAAAAAGAATGCTAAGACTAAATTTCCTCTACTTAAAAAGAAAACCAATAATTAAATGATAGATTTCGATGCTAAGAAGAAAACATATCTCACATTAATCTTTAATTGTAAATGCTTATCAAGAGCTTGTTTAACTTGATTGATATCATCAAGAGAATCTAATGATTAAGACATCATCAACATACACTAATATAGTTACAAAATTGGAAGAAGTCTATCTTGTAAATAAAGAATAGTCTCATTTGGATTGAATAAATCAAAAAGAAACGATGAATTTTGTGAGCTCCTTTTCCATTGTCATGAAGCTTGCTTAAGCCAATATAAGGACTTAATAAGCTTACAGACTTAGTTTGATTTTGCACCCAAATATCCATCTAATGGAAGCATGTAAATTTCCCCATCAATAAAACCATATAAAAAGGTATTATTGACATCTAAGTGATGAACATACCAATTCTTCACACTAACAACAGCCAACAAAATACAAACAGAAGTAAGCTTTACCATAGGAGAAAAGGTGTAAGTATAGTCTACACCTTCTACTTATGTATACCCTTAACCACCAATCTAGCCTTATGGCATAAGGCAAGTATATTTATTGATTCTATAGTATAGTTCAATAAATACGAATGTTGTTCCCATGAGGATTGCTAACACTAATACTATCTATTTCTCTATTATCTAACCAATAAATTCAAATGCAAGAATACAAAAATTAATCTAAACTACAAATTAATCACTAATCGAGACTACTAATTAAGACTCAAATTAAAGAAAATAACAAAGAAAGCAATTAATTTGACCATTGACTTGAATAATACAATTGCATACCTAAATCTTACTTCCACTAGAATTACACATGTAACTTCTATGAAAAATAACCTAATTCCATCTTTATTTTAATTTTCTAGGAAATAAAGTTAATAACCTTCTCAAGTCTATTAACCCTAGTTTCTAAATTACCTATTCAAATCTCTTATTAATAGCATAATTAAAGATCACATTAAAGTTCAACGAATTCTCTTAAAAATAATAATCAAGTTCCAAAAAAATCATATAACCTATCTCTAAGATTGCAATAATTCTCATCAATTATGCCTAGAGCCAATTATACTAGCAATCTCTCGATTTTCCTACATAATATCAAATATTAAATTAACACCATAGAAATATTAATCTAATGCAATCAAAAAACACATAATTAAATCAATAAAAATTAAAGATTTTATTAGATCTAAAGAAAACTCTAGGTCACATGATAATCTTAGGTTCTACAAAATCTAGATATAAGGAAATTAAACTGTAATCATTGAAAAGGATAAATCTTAAATAGAAACAATGAAAACCATGAAAAGAAAAGCCATGAAACTAGTGAAATTTCTCAATTCTTAAAGTTTATACTAAAATGCTCTCTTATGTTGTGCCCTTTTGAGCCTCTTTAGACTTCATGTCAAAAAGTACAGGTAACAACCCTAAGAAAGCCTTTGTATAATAAATCTAAAAAACTCTTTTTTCATAAGGTGGTACGAGTAATGACATAGTCATCTCATTGGTCGTGTCACTTAAATATTCCCAAATCTTCTCAAATCTTCTTAAAATCTTCCAAATCTTATGCGATATGATTAGTGACACGATTGTGTCATTCTGGCTGAGTCACTTTTTGTAGATCACCCTCTTTTTGCCTTTAAATACTCTCTTACTTTGATGTAGTCACGACACTACTCATGTTACTTCCAAACTTCATAACTTTTTCATTTTAGTTCCAAATTGAGCGAAACTTAATTTTATTTTTTTCATTTTCATTCTAAAACCATTCCAAAATATAGAAATCAAAATTTTACTCAATTAAGTGTCATATTCTACAAAAATAAGCCAAAATTACAAGAAAGTACTATAAAAGTTGATATACTAAATATATACAATTAAAGGCTTATCACCACATATCTTTCAATAGTTTCATTAGGTTTGAATTTAATTTTGTAAACACATTTTGATCCAACTGCTTGTTTTCCTAGAAGCAAAGTAGTGATTTCCCATGTATTGTTTGACTTTAAAGCCAAGAGTTATTTGTTCATGGCTTCCACCCAATTAGAATCATCTTTTCTTCTTAATAGTTACATGGTTCCTTGGTTGCAAACTTATCAATCAAGGAAGCCACATATTCATGTGGTAAATGAGAAAAGGATTTAATTTGGACCAAGTGATATGGGAAACTTCTTGTCACAGCTAAAGAACTATTATGAACTTTAAATATAAAATCTTAAAGCCAATAAGGAAGATTATACAATTCAAGCTAAAGATTGATGATGCCAATCATAAGGGGTAGGTCCAAGCTAGTAGAAAGCTTAAAATATGGGCAAAAATGCATGATAATCAAAGAAACCAAGAAGCAAACCTCAATCCACTCCAAGGATGTTATGCACTAGGGAACTACCAAGAACCCACGACTTAACTTAATATGACACACAAACTAGTCCAATGAAGGTACTTGCCACCTTGTCTTACTTAAGGGTTAGGATAAGAGTGAAGTAAAAAGGAAAATAGAGAGTAATGCTCATGAAATGAAAAGTATATTCAATATCAGGTTATATGTTATGGCTACATTTACAATAGATATTTATTTGTAAAAATTAGGGCATCCTACTTAAAACGGAAAAGACTAAAAAGGGTAATGTCTAAAATAAGCATGATATAAAGAGTATCTGAAGGGAGTAAATGACAATTCAGCAAAAATAGGCATCATGTACGAAAGATTCTATCAAAGGGGGTGCTCAAGTACATGGTAGATGATCAGTAATCGTACACCTGGTAAAAGTGGACAAATTATACAACTAGCTTGGGTACTACTGAGTAATGATGTTGAGTGAGCTAATAGTTCAGCAATGTCAAGCTAAGCAGGTGACTCTTCCAATGTGAATTCAACTCTGACATATTCAGTAAAGTTAGGATTCAGATTGGGTAAACAGCTTATCGAATGGGTCGAGCTATTATCCGAGTATACCTCTGGTTGGGAACTAGAGACTATAGATAAGTACCAAAGGGTTTAACTCGGCCAAGACATCAGGTTGGTAGACTGCAGCAGCTTAGATTCCTCAATTATGGGGTATAAAAAAAGAACTCGTCTAACCATGCTCTCTAGTCCTCGAGCTTGGGCTCGGGCTCGGGCTCAAGTTAAGGGTCTAATGATCTAATTTCTATCATCCTCACCAAATTGATTGGGATTTCGAATCAAATCCGATTAGTCTTCATCCAAGTTATCTTTAGGTTAGTAAGGGCTAAGGTTAACAACATTAACACATCAAACGCTCCAAAGTCTTTTGGTAACTTTAGTTGGTATGCATTGTTGTTTATCTTCTAAAGTACCATAAAGGGTCCTTCAACTTTAGTAAACAACTTATTCTTCCTCTTATTAGGAAACCTCTCTTTTCTCAAATGTAACCATACTTGGTCATTAGGCTGAAACTACTTAGTCTTCCTTCCTTTGCCTTTCTCTTTTAGTTTTCTAGTAGCTCGGTTAATGTACTGGGCAATTCAAATCTATTAGATGGACTAAGCTCTAGCTCTTACTTCTAGATCTTCTTAATCAATGAGTGGCAATGGGGTATAATCAAGGGGAAACTTGAGGTTGAAACCATAGATGGCCTCAAATAAGGCATGCCCAGCGATGGCATGTATTGTCTTGTTGTAAGCAAAAGGTAGGCAAATGTCCCAATCGACTAAGTTCTTCCTTATTATAGCTCGAACTAATGATCCTAGGGTACAATTGACAACCTCTATCTAACCGTCAATTTGGGGATGGTAAGAGGTGTCGAATAGTTGTTTGGTTCTCATCTGATGCCAAAGAGTTCTCTAAAAATGGTTTAAGAACTTTAGGTCTCTATCCAACATCATAGTCCTCAACACTTTGTGCAAGTGAACTATTTCCTGCAAAAACAAAGAAGCAATAGCCGAAGCATCATTAGCTTTGGTATAGGGCACAAAATGTACCATTTTGTTGAACCTATCTGCAACAACCATTACAAAGTCTTTGCCTTAGATAGTTTAGGGCAATCTAAGGACAAAATCCATACTTAGGTCAACCCAAGGTTTGGTCGAGATTGGTAGAGGCATTACCGTTCCTTGTTCTGCTCTACTTTTTGCCTTCTTAGATCCCCAATCACACAATACACATCATGTTTCATTTTAAGCACTAAGAACCTATCATTTAAGAGCTCATACTTACTTCGTTCTCCAATGTATCCAAAGACTCCTCCACTATAGGCTTCTCTCACCAATAGTTCCCTCATTGAACAAGTTGATACACATAATTTACTACTTCGAAATAGATAACCATCCTCCACATGGTATTCATTTAATATTCTTCCTTCTTCATGTCGTCCAAATATAAGACTAAAATGAGAATCATTCTGATACTATTCTTTAATGCTTGCAAACCCTAGCAATTTGGTGTGCAACTTAGTAAGGAGAGCATGTTTTCTTGATAAAGTATTGACAACTACATTATTCTTGTGTTGCTTGTATTTGATGACGAAACTAAATCCTTCTAGAAATTCAATCCATCAAGCTTAGCATTTTGAGAGCTTTGATTGGCTCTACAGATACCTCAAGGACTCATTATCCGTATATGTGACAAATTCCATTGGTAGAAGATAATGTTGCCACATGCAAAGAGCTCAGATTAAGGCCAATAGTTCTTAGACATACACATAATGGTTTAGTTGTGCTCCCTAAGGCTTTTCACTATGATATGTAACAAGTCAGCCTTCTTGTGTTAGTACAACTCTAATGCTGACACCTGACACGTTGCATTCAAGCTCAAGTACTTTATCAAAGTCTAGTATAGCCAAGACTAAGGCAAAGGTCAACCTCACTTTCACTTTAGCAAAACTTCTCTTTTCTTTCTCTCCTTACTAGAATTCTACATTTTTCTTTGTTAACTCAGTCAAAGGCGCAACCATAGTACTGAATCCTTAGATAAAGTGTCAATAGAAGGATGCCAACCCTTAGAAACTCCTTACCTCTGCACAAGAAGTCAGGGTCAACTACTCAACAATAGCTTAAATCTTCTCTTCATCAACTCTCAATCCTCCTCCACTAACCATATAGCTTGGGAAGATCACCTCTTCTTAACAAAAACAGCACTTCTTCACATTTCTGAACAATCTCTTTGCTTAGAGGACATCAAAAACAGCTTGGAGATTATCAATATGACTCACTATGTCAACACTATAGATAAGTATGTCATCAAAGTATACTACAACAAATCTTCCAATCAGGTCTCTCAAGACATGGTTCATCAACTACATAAAAGTGCTTAAGGCATTTAATAACCCAAAGGGCATGACCATTTACTCGTACAGGCTATGTCAAGTCTTAAGAGTAGTTTTCCACTCGTCCCCTTGCTTCATTCAAATCTGGTGGTATCTTGATTTCAGATCAATCTTACTAAACACTTTAACACTACTCAGTTTATCTAAAATATCGTCCAGCCTCAAAATAGGGTATCTGTACTTGATCATAATTTTGTTGACAACTCTGATATCCAAACACATATGCTAAGTGCTATCCTTCTTCGGTATAAGCAATGCAAGTACACAGGGGCTGAAACTTTCTCTTATATATCCCTTCTCTAATAGCTCGTTGATTTGTCTTTAGAGCTCTACAGCTTGATTAGGATTCATTCTATAAGCTAGTTTGTTCAGCAATACAAAGCAAGGTATCAAGTCAATGTAGTACTCAATATCTTGAAATGAGGGTAATCCCTCAAGCAATTGTGTGAGAAACAGGTTAAAATATTCATCAAGAAACTTCTCGACCTCCTTTAGCAGCTTCACTTGCTCCTTCAATTCCAGTAGTCTCCTTACCAATAGGAAGTTCGGCAGGTCAAACTTAATGGCTACTTGGAGTTCAACTCTACTCAGTATGAAAGCCTTCTTCAATCTTACCAATTTAGCTTGTAATTTACTTACTTGACTCAGGGTCATGGGGTTTAGGGTAATTTTCCTCTCTTCCTTTTCAAACACATACTTATTCCTAAAACTGTCATGAAGAACCCTCTAATCAAAAAGCTAAGGTCTACCTAACAGCATATGTGATGCAAGCTTAGGAAATACATCACAAAGAATTTTATCAGAGTAATTACCAATGGAGATTGGCAACAATACTTACTGAGTGAAATATAGTACTTCCTTCTCATTTAGCCAATGTAACTTATATGGCTTTGCGTGCGAGATAGTCGGTAGCTTGAGCTTCTTGACCAAGTCAACAAATGTTACATTGGTATAGCTTCTGCTATCCATTATGAGCGCACAAACTTACTTATTTACTTTGCAAGTGATGTGGAATAAGTTATCTCTCTACTCATCCTCGGTAAAGGATTCTATACTCATCACATATTGAATAACCAAAGTTAGTTTGTCCAGATCTTCAGCAAATACATCTTCTTCAATAAGCTCATCTTCCTGGTTAGTATCCTTCTCAGGAGCAACTTCCTCCCCAAGCTCCTCATCGGTACTATCCATGTCGAGTTTCAAAATGTCTCCTTTGATAATTATAGTTCTTTTGTTCGGACATTAGGCAGCTATGTGCTTAAAACCTTGACACTTAAATCGACTCATTTTCCTCCTAGATCCTTGCCCCTTCTCATATGTTCTCAATGGTACTTCACCATCAATTAGTTAGCTCTTCTATTCAATTCTAACATCTGCTTTTCTACTTTGCTCAATGCTTTGCTGAGCTTGGTAACTTCCTTAAACAGGTCAACTTAATTACACAAGTCAGCTCATTGGAGGTCGGCTTTGTCTAATCCTCCTTTGTCTTTCCACTCACTGGGCTATTCTTATAACCTTATCCATTGTAGTAAACTATTGAAGCTCCATGACATCGAATGTCACCTCTCAATCCAGTGAGAAATCTAGACACTATTTGTCACGCCCCGAAGCGGCAGAGTCGTAACAGCCCCCGCCGTGTAAACCATCCTAAAATAGAAGTTGGCCTTACAACCGCTATCTTAGACCTGATCCACACAGGGCGTCCACGACTAATCCGCTTTGAAGTAGACAATTTGTAATTTAAACAAATCATTTACCTAATAAAGCGAGGAAATATATATAATCACTATAATTCAGTTACTGCAGTTAAAGTTTTCAATATTCCTCTATAATATATCTCCTAGTTATTACATCATTCGGAAATGAAAAACAATTCTAAAGTAAAAACTTAGACCTTAAAATATGTGTTTATTCTTCGATGTTTTTCCTCACTCCCCAGGATCCAGCAGTTGCTAGCTTCTGAGTAATTGGTTGCCGCTTCTTAGCCAGCACCTGTACGACGTCTATAGGGATGTGAGCAACCACAGCTCAGTAAGTAGGGACGGAGGACTTAAAACTATACCATACACACAACAAGGTTTTCAATCACTTATTAAGTGCAATGCATGTGCAAGCAAATGCCATTGCACGACGTTGTCCGGCCCGTCGTGAGATTAGAGAAATTGCGCCCACTCTAATCCGGGTTGAGGAGTTACCGTTAACGCAACAGCTCACGACCAAAGCCAGGCTTGTGTAATGGAGACCTTGCTCCTCCCGCGACTACCTTCGAACCACTGTCTTCACCCCCGCCGCAACCTCCTCTCCTGTCACTTAGTTCGACTGAGGATGAAGAAGGGACCATTTTGCAATCCTGTGCTATCCCTTTCGAAGGGGTCGGTATTTGGCCAGAAAGTCCTAAATCCCCTAACGGGTTGCCATGTATGTTCAATTATGATTACTAGTCGTATATTTAATTAAGTCCAGTTTAGGGTGATCAATCATTACATACAATTCATACAATATATGCTGGAGCAACAAAGGAGATCATAGCATCACCCATAATCAAGCATATGCACACATTCAACTATCTAACAAGCACAATCAAGCACAATCTTAAGCCTCCAAAAATACAGCAACGTATTAATCCCAACTTACCTCGACTCCTTGCTCGCTCACTCGAGGTCCGATTTGCTCAGGCCATCGCCGGTTATCCCTATAACACGAACGTGGTTTTAGCTTTTCATATAACTGTTATAGGTTCGTTTTATCCTATAATGTTTCTTGTTAGGTTTTGTTTAAGGTTTCATATGCCTAATTATCTAGGTATTAAGTCTTTTACAATTATTCTAGGTTTGGGGTTAGGTTCAGGTTCGGTTTTCGCATCGATTTCTAAACCAGGTTTTTAGTTCGATTTTTAAGTAGCGTTTTATATTCCAACCCTAGAAATTAGTTTCAACCCATAATGTGAAATTAATCACATTATTTCCCGATAACCTAAATACCATCATTACCCTTTGTCAGTGTTTATTTTACTTGGTACACTTAAATCCATATTAGTGTACCGAATTCACTCCTAATGTGATAAATTTTTACATTTTTCATATAATTCCATAAATTCAAGTTTCCTATCAAATTTATTGTGCATTTTTATTATTCTCAAAATATCAATTTTTATTATAATATTTTCTATTTATTATATTTTCAAAAATTACACATTATGCATTATTGCATATTATGCACATAATGCATTTCTAATATTTCTATTACCCTAATTACCATCTCTAAACACCAATTATTATTTCAAAATGTCTAAATCCATCCTAAATCAGATTTTACTCCAAATTTTCCTAATTTACAAAATTAACTATTTTTTCCTATTACTCATTTATTACATAATTAACCTAATAATTACATCTAACACCCTAAATGCTATAAGTATCATACTCCATCAGATCTTAACACCCTAAAACATCTACTTATTCACTAAGTCAGAAATTAATAATTTAATTACTTAATTAATCCTAAATTACCCATTTTATGCCTCATTTTAGGACCTAAAAATTATCTAAAAATTTCGAAAATTAATTTTTGAAAAAGGGCTTCATAGCACTGTTCTATATCATCTGAGTAATCTACACAAAAATTTTGGGCTTGAAACTACACTCCTAAGGTCATTTATTTCTAAACCGAAATGTGCTCGGTTTTGCACGATTTCGTAGGGGCCATATATTACGGGATATAATTTCATCAAAATAATATTTTTCCTACAAACTACATACAATAAAACCTCAGAATAACAAGTTTCATAATTTTCTGGGCAAAATAACTAATTTTACAAAATTATACAAGAATTGGGTTGGAATTTGGACTCACCTGTTCAAGTGGCTCTGGCCACCGCGGGCCGCCGTGGCCTTGTCGGCCGGCCTGTTCGCTGCCACCACCATGTGGTGGTGGTGGTGGTGGCCATCCACTCCCAGCTCCTCGTTTGGTGTGAGTTCCCTTTAAAACCCCTAACTGCACAGTTTTTCTTATTTTTTTTTATTTTCTGGATTTTCTCTCGAATTTTCGAATCTCCCTAATTTTCTCTGATTTCTAACTGTCCAAATGAATTCCTGGATTTTTCTTGCTATTTATAGACGTTTTTTGTAATTATTATGCATTAATTTGATAAGATTTTGTCAACTTTCCTTGATTTTTGGCTTTTTGTTTGTCCAATTCTTATTGGATAATTTTTATTTTTCTGATTTAAACCTGCCACGACCTTATCTTGATTCATCTTATCATCTTCTGATTTTTTCTTATTTTTCCATAATTATTTTATATTTTTCTTTAATTATTTGCTTAGTTTTCGGCCAATTTTAGTAATTACGCGTATTTTTATCTACACGTAAATACATGTAGGGTACACGTGAACATTCCTAAATATTATTTTGGTCATTCTAAAATTTTTAGTATACATATAATCTATCTCTAATAATTTTTTAATTATTATGTTACACTTTTTGCCTTTTCGGTAATTAGCAGTTATTATGCTTAAAATTTGAAAATTTTATAGTCTCCTATTTTACTATTTATTTTCTTAAATTTAAGTTTACGGGGTCATTTTTACTAATATTCTTCTCAATAGTTTATAATTTGGGTGTGATCGGATCCTTTAACCGATCTCCCTAAACCTTAAGTTATAGGCTCAATCCTACGGTTACTTGGCTTAACTTTGGGGCTTACACTATTCAAGTTGATGGTTCTTCCACTTCACATTGAATTATCAGTATTTGGAACTCCTAAACATAATCATCAACAATTCGACTTCCTTGTCTCAACTCTTAAAGCAAGCAAAAGTATCTGACAAATAAGTATCTGGTACAAATTTGTTTCTGAGTATCCTCTTCATCTCAAGCCAAATATTTACTTCCCTATATCCCTTACGTCTCCTCATAATTTGGAAGTTCTTCCACCACATCACAGCATAACCTGAGAACTCTACAATAGCAATCCTTACTTTCTTGCAGTCTTCATATTGATAATAATTAAAAACATGCTCTATCTTCTCTTTCCAATTTAGATAGCCATCAGTGTTTCCAAAACAATTAAAGTTTAGAATCTAACGCTTCACATGATTAATAGTTTGGGGTGCTCAAGCTCACCTTTCTTCCTCATAGTACTGTTCTTCTCCTTCTTCATCCATATCACCTAAATCAATTCTTCTTCGCACACGCCCTCTTGCACCTCTACCTCGATCTTGTTGAGATGGGATTTGTCTTCTCACAGGTCGAGCAGCTTAGAAAGTATTTCATACAGCCTCAAAATGTCAAAAGGCCAACGCATGAATAGCTTTGGTCAAACTAGCTATAAGGTTAGCCATCTCATCAATTCATTCATTTGTACTTCTAAGTTATTCTAAGGTTGTCATTCATTGTAGAAAATATCACTATTATCATCTCCAATACTAGTTTGACACTTAGGTCTGTCATCCTCTCAATAAAGTTTAGTGAACAAACTCAAAATATACGAAACAACAGACAATGTTCTCTTAAGCCAAACAATTCACACATACTTCTTCACTCAAAAGTTCAAACTAACTATGAACACAACTACCTTGAAGAAAAATAAACCCAGTAGAAACTTGCTCTATTTTCATATGTATGAAACAAAGTACAATAGAGTACACAATAGCAATAAACTACTACACCTTTTACTTACTCAAACACTCATAACTAATCTGTACGTAACTACAACACACCACTATAACAAACATTACTTCATAAGAAAGTCCAAACAAAACTTACCTAAACGAGCCTCCACTCTTATACTAAGATGATATGATCTGAGCTAATGACTAACGAGGCCTGTTGTAAGGAGAAGGTCTAAGCTTGTAGGAAGCTTGAAAACAAAGGTTAAAATTCACAATAAATAAAGAAACCAAGAAGCAAACCTTGATCCACTCCAAGGATGTTACGCACCAAGGAACCACTGAGGACTCACAGCTCTACTTGATATGACGCACGAGTTGGTCCAATAAGAGTACTCACTACCTAGCCTTACTTAAGAATTAGGATAAGAATAAAGTAAAAAGGCAAACAAAGAGCAATGGTTACAAAAATGAGAAGTATATTCAATATCAGGTTATGTTGTAGCTACATTTACAATGGGTATTTATACCCGAAAGTTAGAGCATCCTGCCTAAAATGGAAAAGACTAAAAAGAATAATGTCTAAAATAAGTATAATACAAGGAATATCCAAATGGTATAAATGAAAATTCAACAAAAATGAGCATCATGTACCTAAGATTCTATCATAGGGGGGTGCTCAGATACGTAGGGGATGATTAGTGGTCGTGCCCTAGCAAAAATGGACAAATTGTACGTCTTGCTGGGGTGCTGCTAAGGAATGATGCTAAATGAGCTAATAGTTCAGTAGTGTCAAGCTAAGTAGGTAACTCTTCCAAGGCGAATTCAACTCGAACGTATTTAGTAAAGCTAGGATTCAAGTTATCTAAGTAAATGGTCGGATATGCCAAGCTGTTGTCCGAGTATACCTTTGGTCAATAATTCGAGACAACCGATAAGTACAAGAGGGTTTGGCTTGGCCAGAACATTAGGTCGGCAAACTACAGTGTAAACACCTAATTTTTGCCCCTCTATAATCTTAATCTTTACTTTTACAAAAAGGGTCCTAATTCAAACAATTAAAAAATATATAAAAAGATAATAAAAATTAATTAATAATGAGAATACCAAAAAAAAATAAGAAAAGGAAAAATTATAAAAATTTCATAGATTTTTAGGAGGTAATTTATAATTAGTTTTAGTGTTAGTTTAATTAAAAATTTTAGTTTAGAGAATTAGATAGTTTAAATATAATTTAATGGTAATGAATATCAAAATACAAGTCAATGGCCTAACGGATAAGTAGCGGAATATTTGGGTGGATTTAGTTTGAGGTCTTGAGTTCGAGTCTCAGCAAACACCTATGTCTTTATTTTTCTGTCTTTGCAGAAGCAAAATTTAAAATCAAATTCATATCTAATCAAATCATATGAATATTAGTTAAATCAGATTTAAATTAAAATTGAATCTAATTTAATTAACGAATCAAATATAATTAGATATGATATGATACGATTTGATTTGGTTTAGACTATATAAGCACTTCATACGGTCAGAAAAAAAAAAAACAAAATAGAAAAAATAGGAGCCTAATTTCAAAATAGTCACATGTTCCAACAACACAAAAGCTCCTACAATCCAAGAACACAACAATGCCTACACTGCCGCATGCTGTAACAATTCCCACAGACACGGAAATATACTGTTCATGCCACTTCCCTGATCATAAGCATGATTCATGGCCCCTATCTAGCACTATCACAAATTCCACACATACACTCTGGACTACATTGTCCTCTCTACACCGATCAGCCACGCATAGATTCCACACCAATTAGTCACACACAAATCCCGCACAGCCACTTCACCAGTGCAAATAGACTCCATTATCGAACAACACAACTTTCCGATCCTACTGAAATGTACTAACCCCCAACTCATAGTTGCTCGTGACTGCAACAAACACATAGTGGACACCCTCTCTGATTGACTGCAACAAAGTGTAGGAATACCTAACAGTAGCACTTCGCCCAAACACTGTCCACGCTTGCTGCAATGCACTCCACGTTGAGCCACTGTTGACAATCGAAGATCACGCACTTTGCATGCTCATGCTGTTGTTGTCTGCGACCAAACTCACTACTGCTGATTGCCAACAAGCTCCATACGCAAATTGTTGATTACTGCTGCACAAGAACAAGCCAGCGTGCTCGACACAACTCCATCAAATCTTCAACACAACCAACATCGAGCATCAACTGTAGCTCATGAGTTAGCGACGAGCAGCAAGGCACTGTATTCCATCGCTACCGCACTCCGCACACGTCTCCAATCATTGAGGGCACCCTATACTTCGCTAATTCCACGCGATTGCAGTCAAATAGAAATAGCAATAATTCGTTGCCGCACAGTGAACAATAAGCAAGGTCCGATTCTCTTTCTTATATTATCTTTATTTATTTTATTTATTTGGTTTTTTTTTTTTTGTTTAGTTAGTCATTATTATTTTGATTAGCTAGCTAGTTAAGTTTATAACATATGACATATATATTTATATATTAGTTTAGTTGTTTTTAGTATCAAAATTTTTTTTAGAATTCCTCACATAGAGAGTTATTTTTTTTTTTTTTAAATCAATAATAAATTTATAAAAAAATGGGATTTTTAGAGAGTTTTTTTTTTTAAATAAAAACATTCGAGAGTTAGGCCCTTTACAATCTTTTTGAAAAACTAAATTGATAATAATGTAAACTTGGTCGGTTTTCAAAATTAAAATAAATCAACACACTAAATTCTTCAGAGAGAATTACAATCGTCTGATTCCGGCTAGCGGGTACGTAAGCACTTTCAGGGCGATGATAAAATATATTAAACTTAGGTTCTTTTTTTTCTTTTAATTTTTTTATTTATTTATTTTTTAAATATTATAATTATAAAAATAATCCTAATTTCGGTAAATTGATAGTGGTACCCGTTAAGAGTTTAATAGGTTAGCCCCCGAACTTGGAACCCACTGGTTCTTCATTTAAAATTGAAATCAAAGACCGGTAGTCAAATCGTAATCAATCCACTCAATTGGTTACGATTTCTTTTTCTTTTCCTGACTTTGGTTGGGTGGCGACTCCAAAAATGATTTCTAATAAAAAATTGAAATTTCTCAATTTCTTTAGTCGATGATTAATATTAAATGAGTTAGAGTTTAGTATTAATTGGAAATTAAGAAATTACTTTTTAAATAAAAGAAATCGAAAAATCATGCTCAACATACAATAGCTTAGATTCCTCAATTATGGGGCATAAAGAAAGATCTCGTATAGCTATGCTCTATAGTTCTTAGGCTCAATTCAAGGGTTCGTTGGTCTGATTCCTATCAAGAGGATGTGTGTGATGCTGAGATCTTCAAATAAGGACATTAGGAACAAATTTATTAACACAATCAAGTATAATAGATTGCACAACATTATGGTGAAGTGAGATAAAAGAGGAATCAAGTGTTCCATGCAAATGAGTACGAGTGATACTTTCCTCATCATGGCCATCAGTAATAGAAGTAGGCAACGAAAATGAAGACTCATGACCAAAACCATGTGACATAACATCGATAGTAGATTTAAAAAGGAAGAAAATCCTCATCAAGGTATACATCTCTACTAATAAACGACTAATGAGATGAGAGGTCATAAAGTTTATAACTCTTTTGACCAATTGGGTAACCAACAAATACATAATACCTACTTTTAGTGTCAAATTTATCTCCAAATGTAGGATTAGTAGCTACATAATATGGGCAACCAAACACTCTAAGTTGGTCATAAGTAGGGGGCTTGGTGTATAAAAGTTGGTAAGGGGTTTTCCATTGTATAATTTTCATGGGCATGATATTAATAAGATAGGCGGCTATAAGAAGACATTTTCCCCAAAATTTCTTAAAGAGATTAGCATGGATTCAAAGTGATCTTGCTATATCTAGTAAGTGTCAATGTTTTCCTCGGACAACTCTATTTTGTTGTGGAATATATACTAAACTCTTTCAATGAAATATACCATGTTTAGCAAAAATTCTTGGCACCCTTTTAAAACGAACTCACTCCCATTACCAATCTTACTAATTTTGGGAATGGCCTTAAAATGTGCTTTGACGTATGCAAGAAAATTGGAAACAATGGAAGAAACTTAGTATTCATGTATCATTAAGCATGTTTAGGTATACCTTGCCATATCATCAACTATACTAAAGAAAAATTTAGCACCAAAAATAGTGATTATACTATATGGTCACTAAACATCCATACAAAGTAAGTCAAACAAATGTATAGATGTAAAACAACCAAGTAGGAAAACCTACTTTCGCCTTTGCACCAAGAACTAGCTTAATAAATCTATTCCTACTATGAAAATTAGATCCATGGAAGATTGCAATTGTGATTATAGTACTAGGATTATTGGATGAAGCTAAGAATAAAGGATCATTACAAAATGATTTTTAATTCAAACTCACATCTATGATTGTTACTCTACTCATCTAGATGAAACAGGAAATAATAGCAATCAAATAGAAACCTTAACAATCCATAGTTCTTATACCATCTTAAAGTATTGAGTCAATATAGAATCATAAAACAACTTATAGTTATTGATAGTCAAATTTCATCCTTTGAATTCACTCGGGCATTCGGCTGACGAGAAGATGAGTGACTCTATTTTCGGCAGACACTAACTAAGATAATTTCATATTTGGTTTGAACTTGGTAAAAGTGGCGTGAATAGTTATTGTCTAGTACAGTTTCATTATATAACCGCCTATCACTCATATATTTCAAGCATATGCTTAATTATGAGCTCTCTACATGTCTCATGATCAATGATCAACTGCTACATCAAACACCCAACATTTGCCTATAAATATAGAGAAATAGCACTGTAAGAAAAATATAAAAATTCATAACTATTTGCTTATCCTCTCGCAAAACACATTTATTGACTTAGGTATTGGAGTAGCTATGCCATACTAGCCCCAGCACCATTTATTTACTTGTGTTTTGCAAGAGCAAAATTTCATCCTAAAACCACCTAGCAACAATAGTAATGGAGGACAAAAGTGCAATGAGAGATCAAAAGAGAGAGAGAGAGAGAACCAAATGACATAGATGAAAGATGAATTCTACGTAGATTATGAAAACAAATGTAATAAACTGTATTGTTTAGTATTTCTACAAGTAAGAAAATAAAGCAAGTACATGATACACGTGTGATAGATAGACTAACAATAGTTAGTTATTTCAACACTATATTATTCAATTTCCACCTACATAAAAAATTGCAAACATGTTTCAAATTTACATCTTAATTGAGGTTAATAATATTAGTTATTATTATGGAACTTAGTTATACTAAGCTATGGTGTGTTTCAATTCTTATTAGCATCAGCTTTTAGACTTTATTAAAGTGTTGGAGGTAGCATGGGTTCTAAAAGAAGTTAAAGATGTAGTAGAGTATAGACTTGAAATTTTTAAAGTAGAATGTGATCCTATAGTTATCCTTGCAATAATTAACAAAGGACGAGTGCTTTTCATTCCTTACCCCTACCCTACCTTTACTATAGGAGATGAAGAATTATGCAAAATTTATTTCTTCATGTTCTTTTAAGCTTATCAATAGATTTTTCAATGTAGTCCTTACTATTGGTGTACACACAATTTGCATTCTACTGAAAGGTTCAATGTGTCTATCTTTTTAAGTAGCTAACTAAAAGAAAATGTATTGATAAATGTCAATTGACATTTCTATCATGATGCTCAAACATTTTTTTTTCTATTGGCCAGCAACTATGTATATTATAACTATTGAAAGAAAGGAGAATCGAATGTGATCCATCTTGTTAAGGAGACCAGTATTCATACTATAGGTCCCGTGTAAGATATTGAGAGAGGAGATGGGGGTGGAGCGGGGTTAAATTGATATCTTTTGCAAAAATGGAAACTTTTTCAATTTAAAAATCAAATCCCCCCTTTAAATGGCGTAAGAAGTAGTTAAAGATTAATTATTTAACTTTAGGGTTAAAAATAACAAGTAATAAAAGTTAGAAATTAGATAGAATAGAGAGAAAGAAGATCAAGCACTCAATTTATAGAGTTTCGGCCTTTTTCCTATTACTCTCTTTTAGCTCCACAATTGGGGACCCAATTCTCCTCACTAATGTCATTTCACTAGTCTAATCTTTTTACTAATAAAAAATCAATCAAATGTTACAAGGATATCTAATCACTTCTATGTCCTATCACACTAGCTATCCTTATGTTATTTATAGGACCATAAAAAACTCTTAACCTCACGCTCACTTAAATACAATATCACTAAAGTTTACAAGAAAAATGAGATATTATAATCACAGATCTCTTTACAATGTTCGCACAAAAACAATAACAATAATAATAAAATGAGAAAACTGTTTTTTGCTCAGTTTCTAACTAAGTTTCTAATAGAGTTTCTGATAGTGGTCATGAGAGAGTTTGTTAATTTTAATTTTGATCTTGAGAAATCTATATCAATCTTGTGCAGCTTCAATTTAAATTGATAATCCTTGTATATAACAGCTAGAAAATAGCTAGATGCTGATATTTCTCCATGAAATCTTGATTCAGAAGGCAAATGGTCTTCTTGTTAGAGAAATATCTCATAAAAATAAGAATTTGACCGTTTGAAATTTTGAACTGTAACTCTGTTATCTACTAATATATGATGAATTGAGCTTGATATTTCCTTTTGAACATTGCATGATAAGCTACTTGATTTAAATTGGAAATCCAATACACTCAATATTTGAATGAACATAAATCTGAAACTAATTTTGATTTATCTCATGCAATCCTTATCCATCCATTTGAATATTGCTCCCTCTTTTTTCTTCATCTACCAAGAAAAATTCAGCAATTTTTTCAAAGAATTTAAAGACTAAATACTTAATCTTATTTGAAAATCTAGTTATGAAAATCCATAAAATTCAGACTTATCTTCAACATATCTTCTTAGTCAATTCGAATAGCAACCATATCATGACAGATTTGTAGATATCCTCAAAACACTCTATACCGAACCAAGTAATTTTCAAACTACTTTATCCACGATAACTTGCTGTTAGAATTAAATTTTATTGGAACCTTATAATGAAGTAGCAAGTTAGTTCATATTTGATTTATTCTTGCTAAAGAGTTATCACAATCCCTTTGTAGAATTGCTCAACTTGATTCTTAATAATACTTTAAACTAAATTTTCTTAAAATCCCCAAAGACTTAACCTAACTTAGTGAAAAAGAATTGAGAACATTACCCAAATATGCCTAATAAAGTGAAACTAGACCTTCTACATATTTATCCAACTTAACTTGTTTGAATTTGTCAGAAAATAGCTTAATAACAGCTTTTGATATGGACTCTATTCACTTTCTACACTTTTAAGTTCTTTTGCCGATACACTTTCTAACATACATTCTATCTAGCACAAATTTCAACCTCATTTTCCTTTAAAGTATCCTACACACTCATTATATTTGTTAAGTGTATTCTTATTTTCATTATCATCAAAATACATGAAGAGAGAACTCAACACATACCATTAAACCATAAGGCTTTCACTAATGATGTTTTACATCAACCAAAACAAAAAAAAAAAGTAATGAATTTAAGGGGGTTGGGGGGTTGGTGGGTTCCTACCTTTGAAGTCAAATTTCCATCTACCTTATGTAGTAGGCCAAAATGAATTTAGAAGTACCTAAGTTAAACCCAATAGCAACTTGGGCTTAGGTCTAACTCCTTAAGCTATGTGATAGAGCCTAAGATCTAAGTCCATATCTTAGGATAACTTAGAAAATTTAGCATGTATAGGCTTGGAATAAGAATTATATATATCCATCAACTTTCAATCTTTCTTAGATAAGTTCATATACTCAAAGAAGCACATAATCAAGAGGATGAGACATCTCAACTGTTAAATGTCAACACAATTTGATGGACATTTTAGACAACCGAACTCTATGAGTATTGAAGAGCTCATTCTCATGTAAGAGATCAAGCAAAACTCAAACAAAGAACAAGCTACTTCTCCTAAATAATAGTGGGGTAACATTTAAAATTCCCTCACCAGTTACTTGTGTATTCAAGCCCTTATCTCTTTTGAAGTCATCTCTCCATGAGTCATCTCCATGTTGCTCCTCTAAGACCACATGAAGCATAAGACTCACATTGTACACACATGACACCAGCAAATGAATCCTCGTCTCTTCATTTTTATGACTCTACTAGGGATAGAAAGAGTTGGTGATAGAGAAATGGTACTTGCAAGGAAGAGGACAATTGATCCCCCTAACATCACCACTTAAGAATAAGAAGCAAACTTAAGATCACTATGCAAAACAAGCTGCCACTAAAAAAACATCAATCAAGACAACACAATGTGGGAAGATGCTTCTAAGGACACAAAAATGATGCATAAGCTATAAGAGAGCACTATAATCATAAGTCAATTATTGGCAATGGTCCTCTCAATTCAAGCTAAGGATGGTTATTACTGCTACCATGCAACAGGGTATGACTTTGCTAGGTCTTAGCATTGCTATGTAATAAGGCATTACCCAACCAGTTTAACCAATCAATCCTACTAGTAATGAGAAGGCCCTTCACAAAGGAGATGAGCATATCCTTATGTCAAAAGCTATGGCTATAGAGTGCATTGATGATGAGCATGGAGAAATCCATTCTCATGTGCCACTTTACATACTACACCTAATGGATCCACTATCCTTTCTTAGCCTAATCCTACTTCAACAGCAAAGATAGTAACATTATCCTAAGATATTTTTCTTTTTACAAAGGAGGTTTTAGACATATATCTAAGGGAGAAAAGAGTCAAGTCATCTATGGGAGTTTTGGATCTTAAACTCCCAACCATCAATGCATAAACTTGATATGATTAAGGATCATATAACAATAGAAGATTTAAACTTTTTGAGGAACTAAGGTTTCAAATGATGAAAGGAAATATTGTTTAAGGATTTTTTAGTATAAAATAACTAAAAATTAAAAGATATGAATATATTTATGAATTGGATATGGTGCACTAATTCACAAACTGAACTAGGTTTTAGTGTCATTAATAGGAATCAACCCCTTGGACTGATCGCACGAAGTCAAGCTAGAGGACTCTAAGGACTTACTCAAAGAATACTAGCTCAAATCCCTACCCAAGACGAGAACTCTTATCTTGACATCAATGTTTCCCTTTTCTCCCGACCTAACTACTAAGCCTTCACCTACGTTAGACCTACCAAGTAGCTGCACTATGACAAAATATCTGAGCAAACAACCCCAAGACTATTCGAGCCAAGCTCCTGAATTGATAACAAATGTTTAACCCTAACCCTAGTTAACTACTCTACAATGAGACTAACTAGGCTCCAACCTAATCCAAATCAAGTCAGCCCCAAACTGCGAATTCTCTTCTTCTCGTCCATTTGTACCATATTGTTGATGTTTAGCTACTGGTCGACATGTGTCTTCTGGCACAACATTCTAGAAGAATCTTTTACTTTCCATACTGAATATTCTTTATCTCTTTTACCCTTTTTAGTATGTATTATGTGACCTAACCATAAGAATACCCCTTTTTATCTTTTCATACATATAAAGTAACCCTAGTGGATGGTTATATAAACCCCTACTTAATTGTATGCAGAGAACAATCATCCATATTAGAATTTTATCCAAGTTTCCTTCAAGCAATCCTAGTGCTCTCATTACCCTTTAACTCTTATCTATTCCCTTTAGTAAGGAGTAATGGTGAGTAACCCTTCAATTCAAACTAGTGAGCCATATCTGGTAGATTGTAGGCCAAGTAAGATTGATTGGTGTGTCGTGTCCAATTGATAGCTGCCCAGACTTTGCTAGCTTTTGTTTTATTTCTTTTCAGTTCGCTTCGTTGTAGTGTTTCTTAGTATGTGCAACGCTAGAGATGCATCAACTTCGTTGGTATCAAAGCACGATTCTAAGAGGGAGTGTGCAAAGTTACAATGAAGTCTTGGTTCGCTTTGCTGTTAGTAGCTACTATATTTCTTTCGTAGCTACTACAAAGTGTTCATATGGAGTAAATCTAGAGTTGTGAGTTGTATAGTGGAGATTTGAGTGTTAGTAAGTATAGTTTCATTGTTACTCCATTCCTACTCTATTTTTCACAACAAAAGCAAAGCAAGGTAACAGACGATAACCCCAAGCTGTACAACACCATAACTTACTAGAAAATGCCCCTAAGAGACACTATGACCAAGGCAATTGAGCCAATTACCCAATTTGACTGCAACGAGCTAGAGGAGTAGCAGATCAAGTTGCTAAATGAAGACTGAAGTTAGAGGAGATTGAGGAAGATGATGAGGAGTTGGATGTCAAAGAATTTAGGGAGGAAGATGAAGAAGCTAACTATAATCGAGCACAGGAATGAGGACACCAAGCTCCTTAAGGACTAAACAATGTCAAGATCCCAATCCCGCCCTTCAGTGGAAGTAGAGATATAAATGAATACTTAGAGTAGGAAGAGAAGTTCGAGAAGGTGTTTGATTGTTATAGGTATACAGATGCTATCAAAGTCCAATTAGTTGTACTGTATTTTACTAGGTATACCGCAATGTAATGGATGAATGCAGCTAAAGTAAGGGATGGAAGACAAAGTGTGAGGACCTAAGATGAGATGAAGAGGTTGTTGAGGAGTAGATTCGTGTCCGAGACCTACTTACAAGATACACTTATAAAGTTGCAGGATCTTCACCAAGGAGGCCAATTTATTAATATCTATGTGAGAGAGTTTCATATGCTTATGATTCGAGCCAATGTGGAAGAACCAAAAGCCGATACAGTATCGAGGTTCATTTATAGGCTTAAGTATGAGATTCACAATATTATAGAAGTGCAAAGGCTCTATGCCTTGGAAGAGGTGATTAAGATACTGTAAAGGATCAAAAAGCAGAGGAGAAATGCACGAAGCCGACCCTCACCAACATTTTCTCGAGCCCCTATTCCATGCCAACTTGTTCAAGCCAAGCCAAAGATACCATACCGAGCCGAAGAAAGGAATAACCAATCTAACAATAGTCAAGCAAGCCAACTGGGTCGAGTTGGCCAACTAAGCCAAACTAAGGCTAGGTTGACCCCGAGAATATATGAGAGAGAACAGACCTCCAAATGAAAGACTAGTGAGGTGAAGTGCTTTAAATGCTTAGGCTTTGGATACATGGCTGTCAAGTGTCTGAACCGACGTATCATGGTGCTTTAAGGAGATGTAATGGGTAGCACCAATGAGAGCAAGCCTAAGAAGGAGAACGATATTGGAAAAGACAAAGCTGAGGAGGAAGAGGAGACTTATGTCTATGCTGGTCAGGGAGAAGTAATAATCATAGTACTAAGATGAGTATTGAGTTCCCACTGAACTCTAAGGAAGATCAGAGGAAAAATTTACTCCATACCAAGTGTACCATTAAAGGACGGTTGTGCACCATCATAGTAGATAGAGGAAGTTACACTAACATAGTTATACAATCCTTCATGCAAAGGTTGAGTCTATCAACCTTTAAGCATCCCTGACCTTACAAGCTACATTAGCTATATGACAAAGGTACTTTGCACGTAACTAAACAAGTAACCGTACTATTTAGTGTTGTGAGTGTGTATAGGGATGAAGTAGTGTACAATGTCGTCCCTATGAGAGCTTCACATTTGTTACTTGGAAGACCTTAGTTGTTCAATTGACATGTTACACATGATAAATTTAAGAACACCTATGCCTTTAATAAGGATGGGAAGAAAATTGTGTTGCAACCCATAACCCCATCCTAAGTAAATGAGACCTATAATTAGCTCACCTGAGCTAGTAAGAAGAAGGCCTTAATGATGAGCCGAAGCGAGCTCTAAGCTACTAAGAAGGCCAAAGAGCCTATGTTTCTATTGATTAGAAGATTGCTAAAGATGAGAGATCTAAAGGATGTTCCAGATGAAATCCAAAGGCTGATTAATGAGTTTTCCAACCTATGTCCTAAAAAGCTACCTAAAGGACTACCTTCAATATGAGGCACAGAGCACTGTATTGATCTATAGCCAAGTGTTACCCTGCCAAATCGACCTACATACAAAATGAACCTAGAGTAAGCTACTAAGCTAAAAAGATAGGTGGATGAACTTTTAGTATGAGGATACGTGAGGGAGAGCATGAGCTCTTGTACTGTACCAGCTCTGCTCGTCTTAAAGAAGGATGGTTCATAGCACATGTGCATCGACATCTAAGCAATTAATCGAATCACTATCAAATATAAGTACCTAATACTAAGGCTCAATGACATGTTGGATGAGCTCCATGGTGCCAAAATATTCTCAAAGATTAATCTTTGAAGTGGCTACCACCAAATTCGCACGAGGCCAGGGGATTAGTGGAAGACTGCCTTCAAAACTAGGCATGGTCTCTATGAATGGTTGATTATGCCGTTCGAACTTACCAATACACCAAGCACATTCATAGGGTAAATGAACCATGTGATGCGCCCCCTTATAGAAAGGTGTATGGTCATATACTTTAATGACATATTAGTATACAATATCAACCTCAACAACCATGTTCAACATCTCCTAGCAATTTTTGACATATTACAAACTAAGAAGTTATATGGAAATTCAAAGAAATGTACATTCTGCCAAGATGAAGTGATTTTTATTGGGTTTGTAGTGTCAAGGGAAGGAATCCAAGCAAATGAGGAAAAGATCCAAGCTGCTCTAAAGTGGCCGATGCCGAAGAATGTTACTGAAGTTTGAAATTTTCATAGCCTAGCTCTTTCTATAAGCGATTTATCAAAAACTTCAACACCATAGCCGCCCCCTTAACTGAGTTAATAAAGAAGAGTCATGGGTTCAAATAGAACGACCGAGCTGAACAAAGCTTCAAAGAGATCAAGGAGAAACTCACCTCTACCCTTGTCATATCACTACTAGATTTTAACAAGCCCATTGAAATGGAATGTTTTGGAATTGGTGCCATCTTAATGTAGGAACGACGACCCATCGCCTACCATAGTGAGAAACTTAGTAGTGCTACCTTGAATTATTTTATGTATGAGAATGAGTTACACTCTCTTTTTTAAGCCCTTTCTGTTTGGCAACACTATCTGCTGCCACAAAAGTTTGTTATTTACACATAACATGAGTCTCTAAAGCATCTTAAGAATCAAAATAAACTCTCGAAGAGACAAGCCAAGTGGTTGGAACTTATGGAAGGGTTTTCATACATGATCCGACATAAGAAGGGAAGCACAAATGTGGTTGCCGATGCTCTGTTACATCGGCAAACCTTATTGGCTACTTTGCAAACAAAATTATTGGGATTCTTACTTATTACTAAGCAATACGTTTGCGATCCTCATTTTAGCCCTATCATAGAGCGATGCAGAGATGGAGTTGCTTTCAAAGGATATTATATCAAGGATGGCTATCTCTTTAAGGAAAGAAGGTTGTGCATTCCAAGCTGTTCCATATGCAAGCTATTAGTTAAGGAGGTTTACAGCAATGGATTATCTAGTCACTTTAGGGAGACCAAGATAGTCAATATGTTAAGGGAAAACTTTTATTGGCCAAGTTTGACTAAGGATATCCCTAAGATAGTTGATAGTTGTGAAGTGTACAAGCGAGCTAAGGGAAAGAGAGAGCTCCATGGAAAATATATACCCTTATCAATGCCAACCTTACCTTAGGCTGACCTCAGCATGGACTTTGTCCTAGGTTTGCCCCTAGACATCTAAAGGAAAATATTCTATATTTTTTTTAGTAGACAACTTCAGCAAAATGACATACTTCATTCCATGCCATCAAACTAATGATGCTTTATATATTGCTAATTTGTTTTTACAGGAAGCAATCCGACCATACGGAGTGTCAAAGACTATTGTTTCAAATTAGGACACAAAATTTTTGAGCTATTTTTAAAAGACTCTTTATAGAAGACTTGGAACTAAACTTATGTTCAACTCTAGTAGCCACCCTTAGACTAATGGTCAAACTGAAGTCATGAATAGGACATTAAGCAACTTACTCAAAGCTATCGTAAGAAAGAACTTGAAGGATTAGGATTTGAATCTACCAATTGCGGAGTTTGCATACAATCGAACCATCCACAGCATAACTAGAAAGACCCCATTCAAGGTCGTCTAAGACCTCAACCCCATTATTCCTTTAGATCTAATCAATACCCCTACAGCTACTAGAGAGAGTCGATCTAGAGTTAATCGAGCCCAAGAATTGCAAAAGCTACCCCAATTTGTAATTAGGAAGATCACTAAGTTCAATCAGAAATAACATGAGATCAATAACCGAGGTTACCAAGCTATTACTTTCTAGCCAGGAGATTTAGTATAGATTCACCTCAACCGAGAACAATTCTCACACTTGACACAAAGCAAGCTATCTCTTTGAGCTGATGGTCTATTTAAAGTCCTAAAGAAGGTCAATCGCAACACCTACCAAATTAAATTACTTAATGACTATCGTGTTTCCTCCACTTTCAATATGTCCAACCAAATTCTACACCAACCAATAAAAGAATACCCTACAAATGTCCCAAAAGAAGAGCTAGAGACCACTTCAAATTTGAGGAAAAATCTTTCCAACCCCTAAATAGATGATAGGAATTAACCCCTCGAACCAATCATATGAAGCTGAGCTAAAGGACTCTAAGGATTCACTCGAAGAATACTGGCTTGAAACCCTACCCGAGATAGAAATTCTTACCTTAACCTTTGTGTTCCCTTTTTCTGCTGACCTAATTATTAAGCTTTCACATGTGCCAGACTTACCGAACAACTATGCTATGATAGAATATCTGAGCAAACAACCCAAAGACTATCCAAGTTAAGCTCCCAAACCGATAATAGATGTCTGGCCCCAACCCCAACCGATTACTCTACAATGAGATTGATTAGGCTCTAACCTAATCCAAATCAAGTCAACCCCTAACCACAAATTCTCTTCTTCTCGCCCGTTTGTACCATATTGCTGATGTCTAGCCACTGATCAACACCTGTCTTCTGCCACAATATTCCAAAAAGATCCTATACTTTCCATACTAAATATTCTTTATCTCTTTTACCCTTTTTAGTATGTATCATGTAACCTAATTGTAAGAGTACCCCTTTTTATCTTTTCATATGTGTAAAGCAAGCCTAGTGGATGGGTATATAAAACCCCCACTTAATTATATGTAGACAACAATCATCAATATCAGAATTTTACCCAAGTTTCCTTTAAGCAACCCTAATGTTCTCATTACCCTTTAACTTTTATCTATTCCCTTTAATAAGGAGTAATAGCAAGTGACCCTTCAGTTCAGACCAATGCATCATATCTAGCAGATTGTAGGCCGAATAGGATCAATTAGTGTATCATATCCAGTTGATAACTATCTAGACTTTGCTAGCCTTTCTTTTCGATTCGCTTCGTTATGGTGTTTCTCCATGTGTCTGACACTAAAGACATAGTAGTTTCATTCCAACTGAAATTACCCGTAATTGAAATCAAACAAGGTTTTAATCTAACCAATTGATATGACTCACAATCAATTAAATTAAAAAGGGATTGAAAACAATTAGTCAATATGACTCACAATTAATTAATCTCGATAAGAGTATTTAACAGAATTCCATCAACAAAATTGATAAGAATAATAGGGTTTTCAAAGAAGAACTCTTACAAGTTTTCTATGTCAATAATCAACTGTCACTAACTCAATTTACTGAATTGAAAATAATATTACCAAGATATTTATATTGATCCCCTAACAACCTTAGGGGTAAGAGTATAAATTGTCCTACCTACAACGTTAAGTAATGTAAATAAAATAAGAAATATATAAGTGTCTAAGAAAAAAAAAAAACAATGAGGTCATAAAAAGGTTTATGATCCAAGTTTACGGTCATGAACTAGATAGTATTCCTCTCAAAAATTAGGGTCCATCTTCCTTTAGGATCATGTTTCTAGCATTCTTAGGCATGTAGACACTCATGATCAGGGAACACAGCTGTGATTCTTGGTTTTGTTCTAAGGATGCCTCAACAAAAGGTTTACACCCTAGGTTCATGGCTATGTTTCTAAAGTGTGATCCTCTTGGATGCATATTTCCCTCTACTTAACCTGAGTTTTACCTCTAGTCTTTATCGTATAGGTTAATGTCCTCATCAAAACTAAGAATCCGTACCTTAAGGACTACATGAGTCCTAAGTTTAAGCTCTTCAATGACAAATAAGGAAGCACCAAAGAGCATTTACTATAGTTTATTGAGATGCTAAAGGTATACAATCTAGATGATGACTTAAAATCAAAGTAATACATATACATACTATGTCAACCTTTCACTATGATCTTTAAACTCATAGGGGACTATGTGCTAAATGTTCCTTAAGAAACTCCTCTCTTTGCAAGAAATAGTCACCGCAACTATCATAGGATGGATCTAACAACATCCATTCAAGATCTCATGAATATATTAAACATTTCAAAGAACGTTCCTTAAACATCTAAGATGCATGTAATGGAAAACAATTAGTGAATATTAGCATCTAAGGGACTTTCTCTAAATATTTAATGTACTTAGAGAACTTTTTTTTTTAGTTCTTTCACTATATTGGTAAAGGATGCATGAAAAATCAACAATTTGTTTACAAGGCAACAAGTTCAATGACAATGCCCATAAAGTTAGCCTACGGCAAGAATTTTCAAAGCAACAAAAAGTCTAGAAAAGATATATAGAAAAGGTTCACTGAATTTCATCTATTCCCATAAGGAAAGATACATAAATTTGATTAAAAGTTGCAAGATGGGATCATTAAGTTACCAGAGGTTGAGTAATCACCTATAACAAATGAGAAGAATGACCCCAAATTTTACCAATATCACATAATAATGAGCCATGCCATCAAGGACTATTGAAATTTAAAGGAAATATCCTTAAACAAAGTATAAAGCAAAGAGCTTATCATTAAAGGCGATAATATCCATAACAATCTACTCATATTCCACAATGTCTTAATGTTGAATCTCAAAGCCTTTGATAGTGATTAGCAATCTATCAAACACTAAGAGAATTCTTATCATTACTTATGTAAATTTCCAATATATTAAGAAATTTTGCTTATGATTGTATAAGCATATTTATTAATTTTCTTTGACTTGATACACAAGTTCGATTATTTTACTATTTTCTTTTTCTTATGTTACTCCAGAGTTACTATACAAAGCTAATCAATATATAACCTATATATGTGTGTTTAAATATGTTAATAGGCTATGTTGGACATGGGCCTCCAAAACCAATTTAACCTCCATAAAGCACAGCTGAAGTTCTTATAGCCTAACATGACCTAATTAGATACTACACCAAGCTTCCCATAACTCAATTGACCTCACCGATGTCTAAGAAAGTCTCCCTTAAGGACAACTTCCCTAATACCCTAACTGAGCTCTCCAGATTTTGATAGACATCCTAGAAGCATTGTTTTTTACTCCTATCTCCAACCTACTGTTAGAGTTGAGGCACCTAGGCTTAAGCTCAACCCACAAGATTAAAAGAAGATTAAGTAGGAACAGCTTGATTAGATAAGAAAAGTAATAGCTAGCATGCAACTGCCCCAAGATCTTCTCCACAAAATTCAATGTAAAAGAATGAATCATAAGGTCCTTATATCCTTCCACAAATAGCTCACCTATAAATAATAAATGAAGGTTACGGATAAAGGATTTCAACTCTTTCACTCTCATAGACTTTAATATATTTTCCTTCTCTCTTATTAACTTAAGCATTAGAGTAGCAGCACTGAAACCACCTTCGACACCACCTTTAAAGCTTACCTATGTTCATTTTAGAAGTTCCTTATAACCTCAGCTACCTTATCAAAAAATAATGTCAACATTTGGCCTCATTTTTTTTGTAATATCTACAATTACAAATGGTAAGAAAGTCACAAAATGCTCGATCCATCCCAAAAGACAATATCAATGCAGTTAAGCAATCACTTAATCTAGCAAGCAAAAATACCACTCTAAACCCACCTCTATAATACGTTCCACCATCTAACCAAATTAACCTAAAGCAATTTGCTTGATTGGAATAGCTATGTATCAATTTACTAGTACAGAACTAGGAGTTACCAAACTTGCTAAAGGAGAGCAGTAGAAGTACCCTTCATCACTTGAGGATGACCCACCACCAGCACTACCTACAATTGAAATCTACCCTCCAATTGGCCCACCTAAGCACTGATAGCTACAAATAGCCACACTTTCACCCTAACTCAAAATAATGGCCTTGTGCCCTCTAAGGCCAACTGACACCATTCCTTAGCCAACAAGAACATAGAGAAGCTTGAAGAGTACTTCAAAATGCTCTCTAAGCTCAAATACTCAAAGAAAAACAACCATATAGGCTAGTTCTCCATTACTCAATCTCCTTTCATTAAGGAAAAAAAATTATTATAGCATCCCAAAGTAAGGTTGGTAGAATTACTTTAAAGTAGTCATATCACATATACATCCACGATATGAAAACCACCTTGCAAATTAAAAATCACAAGGCTCTAAATAAATAATCACTCATCATATTTAATCATAATACATATAGTTGATTAATTATGAAAATAACTATAGAAACCAACAATCTACAATTCATCAGAACCACAAAGAATTGGTATCTCTTACCAAATAATAAGATAAGGAAATTAAACTTTGAAAATCATGAATATAGACAAAATTTAAGAAAGATTCAAGTTTTAATAGAATATATATATGATTTTAGAAATTTTTATTTCATAATCTAATATAAGCTCAACAAATCCTATTTCTAAACCTATCTTTTAAGACTAGATTTGCAAAACACTCTATGCTTTAATGATAGCCATTCCTTGCTTTAGAAAGACCTGCAAAAGAAACAATTTCAGTATAAGCTACATCCAACTTAGTGAGAAACCTACTCGTATCACTATACAAGTAATTCATCAAGTAAGTTATCAAACATATGAATTCAACATTGCATATAGTCAACCATAACCACAAAAAGTCTAAGGCTTAGCCCATTAATGACCTAAGGTCAAGGAATTTTATAGTTTCATTAGCATCCCGACTATCTAAATCTTATGTCATTTCACTTAGTATACATCCTTAGCTACTCAATAAAACACCATAACAACAACACTCCCAGCTACAAACATAAATACCCTAAAATAAAATAATGAACTCGATCTTATCACATGCATGACAATCCTTAAAATGAAGTAGTTTGCACATGATAGCATAGGCCCCAACTCAAGACATCATTTCATTATTTATGTGACAATGATGGTCATTTAGGGAGAATGAAGTACGTGATGCATGATTCACTTTAAAAATTAATTTCAATATGCTTTATACAAGTTATAGGTTGATTAAACAAACATGCAAATACTCCAATCATATAATTTGGAAAACAGACAACAGCACATATTTTTTTTAGTATATTAATGTATCTTATCATCACAAGCAACCAAGACAAACACACACATCTCTCATATTCCCATGCATAGCCATTTCAGTATAAATAATTCAAAATGCCACTAAATTATAAACACAAATAAGAAGATAATCATAACAGTTACTCACCTGGCCATCCTGCTTATCAATCACAATAATCGTTGAAATAATCACTAATGTTGTTACACCCAAAGCAGTAAAGTCGTAATAATTCTACCATATAAACCAACTTATGATAGTAATTAACCTTACAGTCACTATCATAGGTATGATTTATACAAAGCATCTACAACTCCTCGCTTTAAAGAAAATATCTCATTCATGATTACAGATAAAAGTTATATATAAAACTATAAACTTTAAGTCATATTTATATAAAGATACTTATATTGTCTTATAATCTCACAAAATATTTACATACAATAATAGTTTAATAGGTAAATATTACATAACCATCGTATAACCTTAAAAGTTAATAAGAGAAACTCTATAGACTTAATTGATCAGCTAGTTTGATCATCACTCCCTTAAGGCACTTCAAAAAGAAACTAGCTTCAAGATAGTTAAAGCGCAACATCTCAGTTGATTCCTACAAGAAAATCTATAAGAGTATGAGTAACCAACAGCTTAGTAAGTCGGGATAGAGAGAGACTTAAGAATGCAAAACAAACACAAATAGGGTTTTCAAATAATTAATTAGATGCAAAGTAACATGCAAATGCTATCATACAACGTAGTCCAGTCCATTGTGAAATTAAAGCAATTTCACCAGCTTTAATCTGAGTTGAGGAGTTTCTACGTTTATGCAATAACTTACAACTAAACCCAAGTTTGTGCAATAAAAACACTACTACTCCCATGACTATTCTTTAAACCATTGCCTTCATCTTTATAATGACCTCCTCTCTTGTCGCTTATAACGACCCCCTCTCTTGTCACTTAGTTCAACTAAGAATGAAGAAAAGATCCAATGCTATCTTTTTTAAAGGTGTCAATATTTGGTTAGAAAATTCTAACCATCCCTTAAAGGGTTACAGTACATGTCCAATTGGGATATTTAGGTCAATTATAGTTAAGTTCAATTTAAGGTGATCAAACAATCTTACACCACTCAACTCACAACAAACCACCACAACACGACATCAGTATTCAGCAAGTAATCAGAGACACACAAGCATACGTACATATGGCAACTTACAATCACAATCACAATCACATACAATCCTAAACCTTCAAGTACCTTAATATAGTACTACAAAATACAACGATGTATTGAATCCAACTTATCTAAAATTTTCGATTCACTCACTCAACTTGCTGCAAGCTAACTCATCTCCATGTATCCTATAATATAAATACTCTTTTAGTATTTATATCCTTATGACATATAGGCTTTAAATTATGATTTGACTTACTTTTCCAAATATGTAGTAGTTATTACCGATCTATTCTAGGCTACTTTCTAAATCAATTTTCAAATGCATTTCCGACTTAAGTTCGAATTTAGTTTTTGATTGCAAGTGTTATATGTGAACCTCAAGAACTCATTCCAAAACATAATGTGAAATTAATTACATTATACTTAGGTATCTTAAATATCATACTTGTCTCCTAACCAATATTCTAGTCCGTGTAGTACACCCTAATCCTAATTTAACTACCAAATTTACTCTAGTCTGTACAGTACACCCTAATTCTAATTTAACTACCAAATTTACTCCTGATGTAAGAAAAATTTATATTTTTTATATAATTACCTAAATTTAAAATTCATATCAAATATATTGTATATTACTATTATTATATCGTCAATTTTAATCTAATATTTTCTACTTGTTACATTTCCAATCTTATGTATTATTAATTTACACTTAATCACTACATAATACACATAATAATTACATCTAATACTCTAATTGGTACAAATATCATACTACATTATAAATTAACATCTTAAAACACCTAATTATATACTAAATCAATATTTTTATCAAATTGTCACTAAATTATCAAAATAAGCCAAAAATCACTCTTTTATATATCATTTTAAAACCTAAAAATTATCTAAAAATTTCAAAAATTAATTTTAAAAAAATCTCTTCATAGCACTGTTTTAAATACTCAAAATAGCCTATACAAAAATTTTGAGCTTAAAACTACATAATTAAAATCATTTATCTCTAAATAAAAAATAAGCTCATGTTTTGGGATTTCTTAAGCACTTTATGTTTCTAGATCTAAATTGATTAAATGAATATTTTTCCCTAAATCTATATACATAAAAACCTCAAAATATCAAATTTCATAATTTTCTAAACACATTTAGTATTTTTAATAAATTTAACAACATCGAATTAAAAATTATACTCACCTATCCAATCAACTTTTGGCCACTAAGGGTGGCTCCAAGTGTATCAATAAGGTGGGACGGTGATCATAAGGTGTGGTGGTGGCAATCGTCCTTTCCCAAATGGTCGCTAATCATGGGTTCTCTTTACAAGGCATAATTATACACTAATTTTTCTAAAATTTCTTAACTCTCACTATTTTTCTCGAATGCCTAACTAACCAAAATAAATTGTGGTGGGTGATTTTTTATTTTATAAAAGGGTTTATGGCTTGCTTTTGATTTTTAAGTAGCTAAGTGTCCTTTATCTTCTTCCTTTTTGGCTTCTATTTGTACTAATTTGATTGGTTAATTGTATTCTACTTAATCCCAACATGTCACGACCTAATTCTATACATTTCCACACTTTTTCTTATTTTTGCCTAATTTTTCTTTTATTTTTTTATAATTTTTCTTAATTATTTAGTATTCTTTTAGGTTAGTTTAGATATTTTAAGTAATTTTGGATAATTTTTACCTATACGTAATTACATATATAGTATAAGTAAATACTCTTAGATATTATTAAGGAATTTTATGATTTTTAGTATTTATACTCGAGT